>CM040240.1:189531394-189624397 GCA_022545495.1 Chrysanthemum lavandulifolium
ACTATTTGTCCTTTAACTCGCTAGCACTAACTCGCTAGCTTTTAACACTGTAAGTCGCTATGAAGAAATGTTATCCGTGGACTAACTCGCTACCATGAAAAAACATATAAACACCACTTTTCAATCCAAAAACAACCCAACCAAGATGATTCAAGCTTACCAAATGAAAACCTAAACACTTTTGATGATTCTAAACACAAAAGTACCAACAAAATTCAAACTTTAACACAAGAAATCAACCAAATGATGCAAAACCACTAAACTTTTTCAAACTCAAAACCACCTAAAACCACTATAAATCCAAAGATGTGCAAGATATGATCTAACCATGGCTCTTGATACCAATTGTAAGATATAACTTTTCACATACACATCAAACCATAACACAAGGTGGCGAATAAGATGGAATTCTAGAGAGAAAGTTAGAGGTTTAGGAACTTAGTGAGAGAAAGTGAAAGATATTATTATGAGCTCCAACTCTCTACCTTGAAGGTAGAGAGTATTTATAGTCTTACATAATTCGCCACACCACGGGTCATGGATCGTGCATACAAAGGTAAAGACCCGTCTGTCCTCCACGGTGTTACTTAACTAAATTACTACTTAACTTAAAAGAACTACGACTACGAGCTTTCTAACGATTACATATACTTGAGGTGACCGACTCTTTAATACCGGAATTTCTAATTCCTAACACAGATAATTCATGAAATTGAGAAGCGAATAGAATGCTCAAGAATAAGATAAAACACATCTTGAGCCACACAACTCAATACTAAGTTCTCATTTAAGATATGTAGATTCTTCCTTTCAATTTCATTATATTTGAGTTCCGCTCATAATCATTGACCTCAACAATCATTGCATCAAATTCCTTTTCTATTTCTTTAATATCCGAGCTTATCCCTTTTTAAGACTCTCAAATTGACCTTTTAATTGTTTAAAGAAAGGCATGACCTCGCTTAAATAACATTCTTTAGTTTGTTCAAAACCCCTTTCCCTTCGCTTATCCCCGTAGGTGTGATTCTCTTCTTACATGTCTTCTCAAAATCAACGAATAGTTGATACACAACATACAAAAGGTGATTAAGGTCTTACTATTAGTGGAAATAGTTCTAGGAACTAAATGCATTGGTGTATTCGGAGGATACACAGAGTCAGCAGCACTTTTCTAAGGGAGGGTTTGTTTCAACAAGTACTTTAGCTTTTGCTTATCCATATCTTTCTTCCAAAAATCATATGGGGTTAATTGAGTTTGAGGCTTAAACATATTCAGGAGATCCAATTTTCCTTAGTGTAATCATGGGGTTTGATCGTTATGTTTTTCTTTTACCTCAAGATCTTTTAGCTTCTTATCCATTTTCTCCCTAGAGGCATCTTCTAATTTTCTATCCTCTTCCGTGGTTCCAATACATGATGGTGTTTGCCTAGGCTTGAGGATCTCATTACCATCATATACAATGGTATGGAAGGCTTTAGCCCTTTTACAATACTCGGATTTGGCTCCTCAACTAGGGAATACTATGCTTATCGCTTAAGACTCTATGCTTAGTGATCATGCGAGCGCATCAATGGTATTCCTTGTACGCATAATTTATTTTAAAGCTTGTTTTCAAAGTTTTTAGATTAGAAAAGTCATTCAAAAGTTTTGATTCCTTAGCATTAAATTCTTGTTTAAGCACTTTAACATTATCTTGAAGCTCTTGCTTTTGCTTAATGCTTTTAGAAAGCTTTTCTTGTAAGGAGTTTAACTCTTGTTTTAACACTTCTTCTCTAAAATTACTTTTTCTAATAATTGTACGATTTGGTCATCCATTTCCGCTCACGGGTAGTTAGCTCAAACTTAGCACGCTGCTCATAAATAGCAACTTGTTCTTTATAGGCATTCGCTCGTAGATAATGTAATCATCAAGAGCACATGCAAGATATTCATAAAAACATAGTCATCATTGATCGCAGAAGATGATCACTTGGTACAATCTCACTTTCACTTTGTGTCACATATTGATCATATGGGACAATATTACTATTACCCTCATTATCAATATCCGATTCATAAGTTTCAAGAGATTGTACTGTTATGTATCTTTGCTCATCGACATCATCGTATAGTTTTAATACATCCGAAATGATTGAATCTTTGGATGGACCAGTCGTTGTGGTGACGAGACCTTTGAGAGACCATTGGTGAAATGCTAGCCATGAAGATTGTATGGGCGAGGTTCATCATCGACATCGAGTCAAATGCATCACGATCGCCTACTTGAAAGGCATTTTGATGATTGTGACCTATTTCCTCGAATTGGTCGCTCATCCACATCAACATCATAGGTTTTGGCATTTCCTTAGCAAGAAACAACAACTCTTCTTTATCCAAAACCGCACCACCGTCCCTAAGCTTGCACCAACAAAGATCTTGTCCCCGAAATACTCGCATTTTGAGGGCGTTTTGGAGATGTGCGCCTTGCAATGTGTCCATCACCACCACAGCTTGTAGCACTTGATTGGCTTTGCTTGTCCTTTATTTGCATTCCTTCCACGATTCTCGATTAGCCACATACCCTCCACCACCCAAGATTTCCATAACCCGCCCAATTATCCCTTGTTCATATCGCCTTCCTTGCACATTCTCGCACCACTACCCTTCCATCTCGACAAGAGTCTGATTGTGTGGATTGGATGTTGTTCTGAGGTTATTGTTGGTGTGTGGGATGGAATTCAGATTTTGACTGACCATGAGAGATAGTTGATTGATGATGTTTTCCATGACTGTGTTTGAGTCTGGAGGCTTGTATGCTAGATCAGGAATGAGCTTGTTAATACCATTACCCGTGGGTATGACCTGAGAAGCTTTGGTGGTAATTCCAACATTGGTGTAAAAGGCTGTTGAATCATTTGACGAGCTTGTTTCTCCCTGTTTAGATTTGAACTGTTGAAGAACCATTCGTTCAAACATAGCATGTCTCTCATTCTGAAGCAGGAATGCATACAATTGATCATAATTAGTATTCCTCAAACCCTTAGTTAACTTGACTGAAGTGACGAATTTGTGCCATTCGGGATTCATGTTGTTCACAAACTTTAAGTTTAGCTGAATATTTGGCATAGCCATTTTGATATTCCTCATGTCATTCACAAGTTTGTGGAACCTCACATAATATTCATTGACACTTTCTCCTGGTTTCAACTTAAAGTGCTCAAATTCATCATACAGTTGTGATTCTCTGTCTTCCTTAGTCAATTCAGAACCCGAGAGAAGCATCTTGACATTATCCCAAACCGCCTTGGCTTCAGTGTTGTGATTGATGAACTTGTAGATATCTTTGGAAGACCTCAAGTATAATGTTTGAAGCCCCGATATCAAGATCGTATCTCTTTTCTCCTTATCACCGAGCTCATCATACGCCTTGGTCCGTCCAAACCTAAGATCACCGTACCATCCACAACAGCTTTCAAGAACATCTCGGTGGTCTCAATTTGATAAGGTCCTTCATCAATAGATTTGAGAATGTTGACCCCATTTTCCTTTCCCGCACAATACAACCTAATTCGTTGAGCCCATGAGTCATAGTCGGCCTCACAAGCATTGGTGGACGAGTATCCGATCCACCGCTTGAACGTCCTCACCATGTAAGAGATGATTGTAGGCACATTGGTAGACATGATTACAGATTTCACGGATTTTATAACTCTATGATTAAACCGAAATAGATTCTTTCACGGATTTTACTAAATCAAGAGAAAACCGTATTAGAAACAATAATCGACCAAGTCGCTATAACCCTTGAAGACAAATCGTTAGATCACCAAGTCGCTAAGTATACAAGTCGCTAGACACAACTCGCTAAAGTAACAACTCGCTAAGTAGACAAGTCGCTAAAGAACAACTCGCTAATATTACCAACTCTCTAAGTAGACAAGTCGCTAAAGAACAACTCGTTAAGTGGGCAAGTCGCTAAGGAACAACTCGCTAAGAGGGCAAGTCGCTACATAACAACTCGCTACCCACAACAAAGTCAAGTCGCTGAAAATTGTAAAGACAAGTCACTAAGTTGACAAGTCGCTAGCCGTAATGGTACAGGCACTACTTTGTACTATTTTTCGCTTTGTCTCAATAGACAAGTCGCTAGTGCTCAAGTCGCTACCACTTCAACTACAAGTCGCTGAAAAATATCGAAACAAGTCGCTACCAAGAAAACACATCTGAGACTCAAGTTGCTAACAAGAGAAGTTCAAACACAACACTTTTCAATCCAAAACTAACTCAACCATACTGATTCAAGCTTTCCAAATCAAAACCCAAGCACTTACAATGATTCTAAACACAAAAGTACAATCAAAATTCAAACTTTAACACAACAAATGATCCAAAATGATGAAAAAACCACTAAACTTTTTCAAACCCAAAAACCATATAAAACCACTAGAAATCCAAGGACATGTAAGAGAGATGATCAAACCATGGCTTTGTACCATTTGTAGCATATTGGATTTCACAAACACATCAAACCATGATCAAATATGGGCGTACTCTTTGAGGTTTTAGAGAGAGAAAGTTTAGAGGTTTGGGAACTTAGTGAGAGAAAGTAAAAGTATTATTATTAGTTCCAACCTCACCTGGGAGGTAGAGGTATTTATAGTATCTACATAAACGCCACCTACGGGCTGTGGATCATGCATACAGTGGGTAAAGACCCGTCCGTCCTCCACGGTGTTACTTACTTAAAAACTACCTAACATTAGATTACTACGACTACGAGCTTTCTAACGATTACATATACTTGAGGTGACCGACACTTTAATAACTGGATTTCCTAAATCCTAACACACCTTTTAATTTGTGACGTCGTCGGGTCACCGTTATTAGGGTTTCGTCTTGGCCACGTTATCATTGTGACAACACACCTTATGTTCGTGGACGCCGCCTTGAGTCTCGACGCCGTCGATCAAATCTAGGCTGCGTCGATCTGCGACGCCTACTCTTTTAAAACCCGATGCTCTCATTTGAAAATAAGCAATTTGGCTCAAGATCGTCACAAAACTTGTTCGACAGAGTCACAAGTATAACCCGATGCCGCCCCTTCGCTTTAGCGACTTGAGTGTCTCAATTCTTGACTTTGTCCATTTTCTTCGATATTCGCGCTTTTCGCCGAATAAGTGTCATTCAAAGAATTTGCCTTCAAGAGACCTAAAAAGTGAAAAGGAACGATATTAAGTAATAACGGATACAAAGTGATCAAATAAGGGCTTAAACGACCCTCAAAAGGTACATTTTAAACCTTATCAAATATCCCCACACTTGGTATTTGCTTGTCCTCGAGCAAATGTGCTTTTAGCCAATTAATTTATAAGTTAGGGGTCATGAAGCATTAGTTTAGAACGATCCACAACACATATAAGCCCCAAAAAGTCATAACAAGCACGGAAATTACATACTAGCACCTCACATGGGGTGTTTGGATACTCACATCTCTCGGTGTATATGAAATATAACAAGTTGGAAATGTAAGATAATCACTCATTAACCGGTCCTAGTACATAGATTACCATAGGCTTAAGACTAGATCAAACCTCCATCGCTTTGGCGTAATCACCTAGGAAAGACTATCCAAGAGGTATTTTAAAGGGTTGTAATGATAGGCTTACGGTAGGGAAACAAAGAGTTTGGTGGGATAGGCTATTTAGTGGTGGCAAGTCAAAAATCTTTATGTTACAAGCATGCGAAGAATGGCGTTGCTAAGCCAAGACTCGACACTCTAAACTCTAGATAACTCGAAATAAACAAACATAAATTTAAAGATAGATGTAGGATAGTAGGCCGCTTTTTTTTTTTTTTTTTTTTTTTTTTTTTTTTTTAACACTTTTACTCTACCATCCTCTACGATAACATCAAAATGATAGGATTTATAGGCACATCCCTACACTTGAGTTTTATTACTCTAACACTAATTTGACCCGATTTGAAAAGATCAAAACACTTGGAGTACATTATTACGCAAATAAAGGGAATTTGAATTTAACGCCCTTCCGTCATTTCATAAAATTTAACTTTTCCCATGAGTCCCAATCATCCCAAAACTGTACAAAGGATATGACTCGACTTAGCAACTTTTGCAAGCAACAAGATAATTGAACTAAGGGTTTAGTGTGATAACAATAATGCACTAAAAGTGAGTGCATACAAGGTAGGCTAAGGCGATTTGGGTGTACATTTGGGGTGGATTGTAAACAATGCTCTTCATTGATATTCGAAAACCAAAACATCACGAGAACCGCGAAAAGGATAGGCTCTGAGGGTTAACTAGGGTATCGTGTACTAAAGATGAGTACAACGCAAGGGTGTGGGAGAATTACTCAACCGATGTGGAAGAAGTAATTATATTACGGTATCAAACAAGGGTTATCCTAATGCCTCTTATCATTTAGTTATTCCTAACTACACAAGTGTAGTCTTACTAGCGATCTCGGATGCATCACAAAACAAGTTCTAGAATCTATTATACTACCGTTCACACTTTAAGCATTAAAGATGAATGCTTTAATTCCTACAAATATTGGAGATCCTCACATTTTGGGTGGAATTTAAGTGGTAAAGGGTTTTGTGCTAGTCATATAACTTCCTATCCATGAGACGCTTTATTAAGACTAATGGCCCACCCTATATGTCATGAAAATTTTAAATTTGGTGCCAAAATTACCCTAACCTATATTTCTCATGGTTTATTACGCAAATGAAATTGAACAAAGCAAATAGTAAGGATAAGCATAGTTTCAAAGTTCCCATTTATTTTCCCTCCCTAAACTTAAACTGAACATTGTCCCCAATGTTCCCCGAAAGTATCAAAGTTATGATAATGGAAGGTAATTAAAGACAAAAGAAACTAATACTCCCTTGATTAGCTCGGTAGGATCCGTGTAAAGTGGTGGTTACATCTTTCTTCAAGAAGAACGTTTGCGTTAAAAGCTCCTTCTCATCTTATGTATCTTCTTCT
The DNA here is from genome assembly GCA_022545495.1 of Chrysanthemum lavandulifolium. Classification (NCBI taxonomy): domain Eukaryota; kingdom Viridiplantae; phylum Streptophyta; class Magnoliopsida; order Asterales; family Asteraceae; genus Chrysanthemum; species Chrysanthemum lavandulifolium. Next base: position 189,538,387 of record CM040240.1, read on the forward strand.
TGGTAAATTAAACATGCACACTTGAAGAAAACAAATGAAACCTTCACGTAAAATCGGCGGTAACAATATATATAAGACTCTACTAAACTAGGATATAATGCTTGTGGAATGGATGTTTACTGATTTTCGGAAAATTAAGACCGGAAAATTCCAAAATTTATAAGTAGCTCGAAAACGAGAAAAATCATAAGTCAAGTTGCTCCTCCCGACGCGTCTTGCGATCCCGACGCCATCGGGTTATCCCGACGTAAACCGGTCTCGCGATTTTCTAAAAAATTCGAATTTATATCTTTAGAATCTGGAAAATTTCCGCAAAACATCCATTATGACTCGATACAAGCATTTGACTTGAACAAACACACATGTATATCTTTTAATTAATTATAATTCTCATGTTCACGCTTTTCTTTGAAAACGTGTAATCCTCCCTACACTTATCCCTTATGTAAAATACCTTTATATGTAATTAAGACGAGGTTAAAGACAAAATAAAGCATTTTACAAATTTAAACATGAGAATAAACAATAAATAAAAGATACATGACACACAAAAAAGCAAATAATTAAGCATGGGTTGCCTCCCACGAAGTGCTTTTCTTTATTTATGAGTCTTATAGCTAGACTCGAAGTCGTGCCCCTACGTGACTTCATTACCGTCACCTTCTTCCTCATGACGGTCTCTATTGGGGGATTCCATGTTGTAAAAGTGCACTATGATGCACCTTTTTAAGAGGTCTTCCTCTCCCCACTCGGTTCTATATTCCGGTCCTAAGTTCAAGCAATCCTTATAGAACCCGAAAATCTTATTCATCACATAATCAACTCCCTTCTCCTTATCTTCCTCATTCCTATAGTAAACCGATAGCTTAAGTTCTTTTTCATCATTGGTCTCATCCTTGAATCTAACTATTCCTAACGACGGATCATAAGTCATCCCGGTGTTTTCTATGAAAGGTTTTCCTAGAATAACGTGGGACAAGCTAGGATCTATGGCCGTACTAATATCATCCACTATTATGAAATCCGTAGGAAACATGAAACTACCTACATAAACGGGCAATCCCTTAACTCTACCAAGAAAATTGCAACTAACCCTAGGATTATCGGGATCTTGCCTAGTTGGGATATGCTTCTTCATTACCCAATTATAGTAGGTGCTAGTCATTATATTTATTGGTGACTTGCGGTCAATGTAGGCCTTTGCCACGAAAAGGTGTCCTATGCAACATGGTATGTTAAGATTACAAGGGTTCCCAAACTTGATCCTAGGGCTTTTCCTAACATACATGTGACGGAGCTCACGTACTAAGTGTGGGTGGCGAGATAGTTCTTCTTCCGTAGGAAACTTATTGAAATAGTCATTGTCTACTTCATCTACTTCCCTGGTTGTTTCATTCGTAGGTGTTTCACTAACCTCAAGTATCGTTTCATGGTTCGCTTCGTCATTTGTTCTATTAGGTCTCACTAAGGTGATGGTATTGACGAATTGAACGTGCTTAGCTAACTTACTTGGGTCTTTAATCTCTACACCGGAAGCTTCGGGAGTTGAGATAACATTAACCTTCCTATCACTATTGGTCATGGCTTTCAAGAGGTTATCTATCTTCCTATCCATCTCGGCTTGTTGTTGGTTAGGAAGATAGATAACCTCTTGAAAGCCTCTTGAAAGCCTCTTGGAAGGGAAAGCTTCGGGAGTTGAGATAACATTAACCTTCCTATCCATCACTATTGGTCATGGCTTCCTATCAAGAGGTTATCTATCTCGTGGCCCCCATCTCACGGCCCTAGCCAACAAAACATAGAAGGGATGTTGCAACACCTAGTCACATCCCCAATAAAAGTCGGGCTTTCCCTTCCATGCTTCTCAAGCGTCATTAAAAGTCCTAGGTCCGGGTGTTGTAGGGAATCTTCCTCTCGTTCCATTGGTACGCGAGGATGCGTAGTCAACGGAAGCTTGTTCGGGGAGTCTTGTGCAAGCGCGAGTGCTATGAGGGCCACTACATTGCTCACATAAGGAAGAAACCTTGTTCACTTGGCGTGAAGACTTAGGATTTTCGTAGGAGCTCATTAGGAATTTAACTTGATCTTCAAGCTCGAGCATCCTACGGTCGGAAGGTTGTGAGTCAAGGGAAGGCAAGGAGATTGCCTTTACGGTTTTGGGCAACTCACGGGGGTCATTCCAACTTTCGTTGTCATTGAGAGCAAGGTCATCTATTATACCCCACGATTCTTCTGCGGTTAGATCACTAAGTTTTCCACCGGCCGCTTGGTCAATGGATCGCTTAGTGGGGAAATTGACATGATCGTAGAAGATTTGGACTTGAAGCCAAAGATCAATGTCGTGATGAGGGAGTCTATGGAGTAAATCCTTGAATCGAGTCCATGCTTCGTAGAGAAATTCACCTTGATGTTGTTGAAACGTCAAGATGTCTCGTCTAAGTTTAGTAGTTCTCCCCGGTGGGAAAAATTGAGCAAGGAAACGAGAGGTGAGATCATCCCAACTTGAGATGGAGCCGACGGGAAGTCGCTCAAGCCAATTACTAGGTTGGTCCAGTAGAGAGAATTGGAAGAGACGCAGACGCGTGGTCTCCTAAGTAGTAGCATCGAGGTCGATGGAATCGACAATTTTAAGGAAATCCTTAAGATGTCGATTAGTATCTTCTAACGAAGTCCATGGAATGCACATCCGCTTTGCACCAACCGGATGGTGTCGGATCGCAGGCCGTAGTTTGGGCTTGGTCGGGAAGCTCAATGGTGTTTCTATAGCCTAGGTGGCTTGGTCTTGAGTATTCACCAAGAGTACGGCCTCTTGGCGGGTCATTTGGTGGTGGGTTGATGAGTGGTGGTTGGTTATCACCTTCCATGATGAAAAGTGATGGGATTACAAACAAAGGTCACGAAGAAGGGGGATAGACTACGAAGAAGCTAAAAATAATAGGAAAAAAGCTTACTTGATAGGAATTAAGAAAGGAAACCTAAACGAGGTGGACTCCTAACTAACTATTCTATTCCCGCAGCGCGCCTAAAACTTGATACGCTTACACGCTGCTCGGGGTCAAAGGAACTTCCTTTTCGTCGAGCAAGTTTTTCAACACCCTAGGCAAGTGAACCTAATCGTTGTAGTGTAGTATTAGGGTAAGCCACGGAATTGATATCGTTCTATGGGGAATAGGAATGCTAGTGAGAAGTTACTACGCTAAGGTTGGGGTTGAGGAAGATTATTTTTTTTTATCTTTTTTTGTTTTTTTAGGAAATTGAAAGGTACGAATCTCGGGGTTTGGATTTGGGGGTTGGTATTTCTACCGATTACTTCTACTTATCTAATTATCTAATCCTAAGGTGAATGTAGTCTATGTCTATTGTTGTGTGCTCTTATGATGATTAAAAATGTATTTGCTTAGGCTTTATTACTCCCTAGTTATCTCCTATTGATGGTTGAATTGTCACGTCCTTATTCTTAATCGCGTTGTGTCTCTAAGGTCGTAGGGTATGCATTTATCCCTAACTCTTTGAAGCTACCAAAGGTTAATGACTACAAAATCTCTAGGATTTATAAACTTTAACTCTAAGGTATTCTTTGGATGTATAGCCTACAATTACTCTAGGTGATTATAAACTAAGGTTCAACAAAGATTAATCAAGCATTAACAACACAACGAATGACCTATCGCAATATTAGTCAATCACAATTAAGATAAGAGACAACCAATCAATATTCAATAACTAAGTTTCATATTACCTAAGCAAACACACAAATAAATTAGCCGGACATGCGGAACATGCAAGCATACACACAATCAATTGAAGACATAATTAAATTATTGAAGTAAAACACTTATCTTGATGTAAGATAAGGTATGGAACCCTAAAATACTGTACAAGACAGCCTTGGTTCGGTTTAGGTTTTTACTCCACAAAACTACACACTGAAAACTAAAAATTCGGATTCTATATATACGGTTACAAGCTGCGACGACGCCACCCTTTAATTTGTGACGCCGCTCGTCGTCGTTATTAGGGTTTCGCTTGGCCATGTTATCATTGTGACGGCGTCACCTTATGTCCGTGACGCCGCCGCCTTGAGTCTCGACGCGTCTAGATCAAATCTAGGCCGTCCGAGCCGCGACGCCTACTCTTTAAAACCCGATGCCGCTCACTTGAAAATAAGCAATTTGGCTATCAGATCGTCATTGTACTTGTTCGACGGCATCACAAGTATAACCCGACGCCGTCCCTTTCTGGGCCAGCACTTGAGTGTCTTGATTCTTGACTTTGGCCATTTTCTTCAGATATTCGCGCCTTTTGGTCCGAATAAGTGTCATTCCAGCAATTTGCCTTCAAGAGACCTAAAAAGTGAAAAGGAACGATATTAAGTAGTAACGGATACAAAAGTGATCAAATAAGGTCTTAAACGACCCCTCAAAAAGGTACATTTTAAAACCTTATCAAGACCCTCTCCCTAGTCTCCGGCATAGGAACCAAAATGCACAATTGAGTCTAGAGCCAAGAGATCACCACAATATCTCATTAGGATACAAAAATAATGAAGACTTGATGTTTCACACAATGTGGAAAGTAAGTATATATTGAGAGTCCTACGCATTATCCTTGTGGTATTTCCAGAACATCCGAGTGATATGTAAGTATTCACAATAAAGATGGAAATCCTTCTAGAGCCTACATCAAACAAGCTCTTGGTGGGTAACATGTGAGATCTTTTCAAAAGATCAAGCTTGTGACAACCGGATTGAAACAATGGGGCGATTCACTTGTGAATCAACCTTGGTCCAGGAAATGAATTGACGAATACTTTTGGAAAAACCGTTCGATGTGTAAATCTTCTTTTCTCTAGCACATCGAATGTGTACTCATGTTTTTAAACACAAAAAGTATTTCTGATTGAAAAAATACTTTTGGAAAAACCGTTCGATGTGCAAATCTTTTCTTCTCTCTAGCACATCGAATGTGTATTATTTTTCAAATACAAAAAGTATTTTTGATTGAAAATTGATCTTTCTTATAAAACCTTCGTCGTATTGCAAAATTCTTTCTTCTAAGCAATACGCCATTGTTTTTCAAATCATTTTCATCAATCGCTGAATCTCAATTTGTCGGTTCACTCACTCCATGTTGTCTTCTTTGAGACGCTCCGTTTGAGAACAAATAGAACAACCGCGAAACCCGTCAAGGAGATTCTTCTAATTATACCGATCACAGTGCGATTGTAATCGATCAACGGGAACCGTGGGCGTGTACCTCAATTCAACGAAGTGATCAAAGACACTTTCGTGTGTTTATTGCTAATCGTTGTTTGCAAGTACATTTGGACGGTTGCAACCGATCGTAATTGAGAAGTCAATCCAAAGTCCGCATGCTCACAAAGATCCACACTTAATTGAAGAAATCATGACTAGTGCATATCTACATAACCCGGCTTTGATATTTTTATACTATGCTTCTGCTACGCTGTTGCAAATATCATGAACCAATAAAGCTTCCGCTACTCTGATGGAAAGATGTCATGATCCTAAAAGTGTGAGCATGTCGGTCCAAATGTCACAACATCACATGAAGGCAACACTACAAAGGGTGATCCAGAGATTTACTGTGGCTGATGATCTCAATGAAAGCTCGAAGATCGTCAAAGATGTGGATCAGTTAAAGGCCTCCACTAAAAGTACAAAATAATCGGACTATGAAGAGTCACTGCTAAAACACAAAGATTGCGGAAGTGAAGAATTCAAGTCTACGAGCTCAGAACAGAAGACAAAATAGAATGCTAGGATTCAAAATGTAAATCATGGGGTGACCTCCCTTAGGGGGAGATTGTTAGGAATTGGAAATTCCATATTGAAGTATCAATCACCTCAACTATTATCTAGCATAAGTTAGCTCGTAGACATATCGTTATTTACGTTATTTAGTAGTTTATTAGTTAGTTATTAGCTTAGTTTAGTAACACCGTGGAGGAAGAACGGGTCTTTACCCACTGTATGCCTGATCCATAGTCCGACAGGAGGATGTTTAGGTTATAAACTATAAATACCCTCTACCTCCCAAGGTAGAGGGTTGGAACTTCTAATCTAACCTTGCATTTGTTTTGTTAAACCTCTCTCTAGAATTCCTTCTCATCTCTTTCACTCTCTAACAATGGCATACTTGTTTAATCATCTCCTTAGACCACCCGAATCATCAAACAACATAAATATACGATCCTAACAGTTCATAATCAGAAGATCCATATCAAAGGTTCAATATCAGAGGGTCAATAGCAAAGGTTCAATATCAGAGGGTCAATAGCAAAGGTATCATAGCAATGAAATATCATAAGCGAAACAAAGTCGCAGGACCAGAAAGTCATATGAAATCCCTACTGAAAAGGGATAGAATATCTGTACCTCATTTCGAAGCAAGCAAAATAGGAAAGTAAGGTCACATGATGAATCAATCCGTCGTCCGAACTTATGAATTTGATAACGCTTATTAAGATCAGATTACTCATTTTAGACGACTTTCCATTTTAGCGGTGTTTCCACTTTTAGTAACTTTATATTTTAGGTAACTTTCAATTTTAGGCAGGTTTCCATAATTAGTAACTTTCAAAAAATAGCAGGTTTTCGTAATTAGCATATTTAGTCATAAATGATATAATCAAAGTCAAAATGATGAAAATAAGTGTTATCATGTTTTAAGGGTCAATCATGACAAGTTTTTCAGTTTAGGTTCTAAAGTGTAATTATTACATAGTGTAGGGTCTTAAGTGTAATTATACCATATTTACCCATTTTACTCATTTACCCCTTTTAGTTATCAAGTTAACATATCAAACCTTTAAGTTTCAAAAATTATAAAATCAACTCTTAACTTACATAAGTCGTATATAGACACACAAGTTAGCCCTAGTTTTATGCCTTAGTCGATACAAATTAAACCATGTACATGATTATGATTTAAACCCATTTAGCTTAGAGTAAAAAGAGTATGTCGTGTATAATATGGATCCCAAAACAGGTTCATGCCAAATTTTACCCTATCACATTTGACACATACAAATCATGCTTTATATAATTCATGTGACAAGTCTTTTAGGTGAGCAAGTAAACGAAAGAGGAGGTCCAAAACATCTCCAAATAAAAGACATATGGCTCGACATATACACTTAACCATTTAATGTTTTACGTAGTCATAATACTTGATTTTACGAACGTATCATTATAGGGAGCTTATGTATGTGCCGTGTAAGACATAGATCAAACAGATTACGAGTTACATGTCCTTTTCCATTCGACAAAATACATGATAAATTCATGATCTTATGTGTCTCATTCTTATCATTCATGTGATGTTTAGTTTGTATATATATGTGTTCCCACGCATGGAAGAAGATATCAATGACCAGATTCATGAAACGAGGAAGAAAAGAGACAAAATGGTGTTGAGTTACCTTGGCGTGAATAAGAGGAAGAGAACAAGATCAAGACGAAACAAACTAACACCTCCTTGTTGCCCTTGTACACTATGACCAGCAGCACCAAACCCACGACAAGCAAACATCAAACAGCCACCAAGATAGCCTTGTAACCCACGACAACCTCCCTTGAGTCCTCCTTAATGTCGACTGAAAGAAAATGGGCAAAAGATGGTTTGCCACTTTTGTTTAAGGTGGTTTAGGGTTTTATTATTTTGTTTGAATAGGTAAATATGGTAGTTATAATGAGAGTAATGGGGATAATTAAGTGAGACGAATTTTAGGGGAGGTGATAGGCGTTTTCTTGTACCGAAATTAGGGGGGTGAGACCAAATCATGTCAAATCCAATTTACCTTAATTATTTGTTGCATTTTAATTTTAATTATCTAGTATATGTTTAATATATATAGTCCAAATAATATTTCAATGTGTGTCATGAATATAATTCGTAAATATAAGTACAATAGCCTTGCGTAATTCATTTATGATTCAAGTGTTTAACGTCTTCAACGGAAATTGACGTGTTTACGAGTTTTCATAATTATTTAGCTAGAGGGGCATTATGGTCATTTTACACATTTACGATTTTTAGGGTTTTACAAGTACTACTGGCCTACGGTCCTTGCACATTACATAGCACATGCTAAGAGCTGTGATGCCTGCCAGAGGTATGCAGAATCCAAAGACAAGCTTCCTCGAGTTATACCCGATTATAAAGCCTTGGCCATTTCGAGGGTGGGCCATGGATATCATCGAAAAGATCTATCCCAGATCTTAAAGAGGTCATACTTTTATCCTAGTATAGTAGCTACGGCCCAGCCTTCTCCACCTTCTGCCCTGGGTAGAAGCCGAGCTTCCCGGATCTCTCTTGTTCATAGATCTTGAAACCACCAGACCTATCATCGGAAGAACCAACACTTAAAAGGTGTAAGCTGTTGGGATTTTAGAACCAATTAACCATTAACCTATACGAGTACGCAGAGGATATTGGATCTAGTTAATGCAATTATGTTAAACACGTATTTAATAAACAAATAATTAATAGAATATTAATTAATTAAAAGGGATATAGAAAGGCTAACCTTGCTTGACAATTGATCTCTAGTAACGGAACAAGAAACCAAAATGAAACCTTAAGTATCTAAAATAGATACCTCGAAGAGTATCACACACAAACACTTAAACCAAGTACGTTCGATTAGATGCTAGTCGAGAACGTTTACCAATCAACATCTTGAATAACTTGAATACCACGAACAAGAAAATCCCAAGAACCACTTCTTATTTCTGCCCGAGATCACAAACTATCCTAGAACAGTTTTACATCACACCCGATATCGAACAAGATATGTCCGATATCCTTGTATCCTTCATGTCCGAGAAACAAACAGAAAAACCACCATTATCTTGCAACTATCTTTGACCAGAAAGTTTGCAAGAACTAACCAATAGAAACCTTAACAACTTGGATAAGAGAACATGCAAGTTAAGGTTGTTATATCAAAACCAAAGTAAACAATAATTGGTTCATATGAAAAACCAATCACGTACATATGATGATTATGATAAATCGATTACTTTAAGGTAATTTTAGGATATTATTGTTTTGTCGTACTTTTCTAATGCATGGTTTGTTTGTTTATATAATATCACAAACGACCCATTACATGGGCTTGAGACTTGGTAGACAAGCAACACAATAAAACAAACACCCCATAGCCCGATCGTTTAGAAGACTAGGCCCAAGGCACTCCTAAACCGACCCAAGATGTAAATGGATCAAGTCCATAGGTCATCCAAAGAGATCGGGTAACATGCATGCAAATCGGGTCTAACGTATTCAAGTAATTATAACGTTCGACACGTACTCTCGTGTTTAACGTGTGTGCCCTCATCGGCTCACACACTTCTAGTCGTTTACGTGTGTTTATAACTCCCACAAACCAACAGCTCCCACTGGGAGTTGGAGTGTCGAATGGCACACAAAACTAACGACGGAAACGCCTAGCAAACGCCTCACTCGCTTTTAACTAAAAATGTCTAAGAGAATAGTTTCGTAAAGTTTCTCAAGAGCATGGTCATTCAATGTCTTGTTCTAATCACCCTTTGTTATAGATACCATTAAACCATGGATTATGGATCTCAAATCATTCCATATAGTTTAACCATTTAGAATCTCGTTATAGAATTTAATTAGATATACCAAATGTAATCAAGCATCATCTTGCATTACCCTTTGGGTTCGGTTGAACAATTATCTTATTAATTCGGAGAGGCGCTATGGTATCTTTTGCACATATCAAGTGGAGTAACAAATCCTTTATTGACTACAAGTGTTGTTGATGTTGCTTCACATCACTCCGAAATATAGCTTTTATAACTACCTTGTTCGATAGCTTTTGTGTATACTTACAAAAATGATATCCACACATAATGTAACTTACTTGCATCTCAAGTCTAAGGATGAAGATAACAAACCATTTTAAATATTTTACTTATGACAAGGATCCAAAAGTAAATGTTTGAAAGTTGGAGAATCCAATATGCATCGCTAGTGAATACATATGAGTTTGGCAGAACAATCCAAATTCTCGTTAGAATATAACAAACACTTACATTTGCCTTACATAACAATATTCCCATATTGTTAACCGACAATGGACATATTTAGAATAATAAAATCATTCAAGGATTAAACATGCAAATATAGGATAACAATTATTATATGAATGAATAACAAATACCAAGTATCTTTATTCATCATAAAGTAAAAATTTTCTATCAATCCCAATTATCCAAATACTAAAACAGATATGCATGAAACTCATTTAGTAAGTTGAAGCCTAATGTTTCCAACATTATCAACCTTTCTTTTACAAGAAAAACTAAAAATTCATCTGAGTAAACTTTCCGAATACTTGTTTCAAATATCACATATAGTGAGTGATTTGAAATATAAGATGAGTGTCTTATCTCATATGCTCATACTATTGCAAGAGTTATAGTATTGAGATGTCGTCTTACCTTGCATGAGGTATTTAGAAATCAAAGACATACTGACAGTCATCTTTACAGTTTCTAAAAGTGTAAAGTATTCTCATTCATTAATGTGTAATGCAACAATGCTCTATGTTGAGCATAACTAGTTAGCATATTTTTCATAAATGATAAAATCCTACTACAACTAGTATTAATAATCCTCTAGCATCATTTGTACTTATACAACACTATGCTTTATAATTCGTAAACATTTATACAAACAATAATCTAAACACTCTCAATTAGATATTGTTGTTGTCAGCTCATTTTGTTTTTGTACAAAAGTAACAACTAGTCTTATACACAATATATGTAAAACCCGAAAATCTAAAACCTATATAAAGACTAAAATACCCTTGGAACCAAGAATAATAAAATACGTAAAACACGTTTATAATAAAGTACGAAATTAAAAACCTAATAAATAAAACTTAACGAATATAATTTCGTGAACGACTTTGGTACGACGAAGGACGTAAATGTTTCGCTTATAAGTTGGGCCGTTTGTTTGTTTAATGAACTCGTGCCTTTTGTTTTGCTTTGCGCCAAGCCAAGGACCAAGAGGGTGTTTGTTTGTGTTCGTGTGAGCCAAGGAGGGGCCGAAGCCCATGTGGTGTTTGTGTGTGTGTTCGGTTGGACCCAAGCCAACCCAAACCCAATCACTTTCCTATTCTAACTCAAATACTACAACTATAAATACATCACATAATCATTAAATTAGAACCCTAGTTTTATTTGTTCTCTTTTCTTTTCTTCTTGCTCGGCCGAGAGTCCCCAACACACCATTGGTGTCGATTTTTCTTATTCAAGTGAAGGTATATCGTTTATTCATCTTCCTTTTAACGTATTATGCATGTATATGTCGAGATATACTTTGTTTAGTTGCGTTTGTTTTCTTTTTGTTGTGGCCGAGAGTTGCTAACCAAGAAAAACAAGGAAACCCTAATTTATTTTAACTTGTAATTAATAAGGAACGTGTAAAGTGATAAGTAATATTGAATCGGGTCATGTATATGTTGAGTTGAGCTAAGCCGAGACATGCATGAGGTTGGACCGAGGCATGCATGAGTTTCGAGTGGGGTTTAAAACATTATAACTTGTATACGAAACATGTTTAGATGAGCTAGGTCTTGTGTAAAACATGCTAGCCGAAACCCTAGGTGAACCGAGTACATATGTACATGAGATTTAGACGTGTAATAAATAAGTAAGGGTACGTAAACATAAACCCTAGTTTATTATGTAAAGCGTGTAAGTATATTAAAACCTAATAACTTATGGTCACATGAAATCATAAACGTGTATGATAAAGTGTAAAAGTAAAGAAGGTTATAAATTACGTATTAGGTTAAGTGGAGAGTCATTAAGACGTAACATGTAAAGTGAATGCATATTAATGAGATATTAAAGAGTAAGAAACCCTAGAACGTAAATGAGAGTATATTAGGGTTTGAGCTAAATATAGTAAGTGTTATTTCATGTGTGAGTTATAACTTATAAACTATTTCCACATTTAAAGACGGACTTTAATAAATGATATAACGAACCCTAATCTACAACATTAATTATAAAATATTTAAGACTCATTAATAAAACCCTAAAGTATAAAGATTACTAATTATGAATACCAAATACTAAAAGATCATTATGACGATTATGGAATCATTAATAACTTGGACGACCGTTAATGTCTATAGGTTCTGTGAAGAGGGAGTAATCCTTTGCTTTTCGCCTTTTCGCTTTTCTGATCTTTGCGTTGGAATAAGGCATGATATTCGACCTTTTCAAGAAAGGTTTCTCTAATGTTTTCTTTCGATTAGGTTTTCCTAAGCCTTTGCTATGAATCCCAAAATCGATTTGTTTGAGCTATTGCTTATCCGAACTTTGATTTCAATTATGAAACATCCGATTTTGAACTATCCGATATGAAAACTATGATTTTGGAAATATGAATGATTTTCCGATAAAGATGATCTGTGTCGGTTATGACATTCGATTTGACCTAAGATAGTTTGACACCCGAGCCAAATATTTAACTAGTCATGGGGTTCCATGTCCGTATCGTTGATGCACTCGATATGACTCTAGGGCGAGAGTGATGTTCTCGCCACGTCTCGGATGGTGAAGCATATTTGTAAATATGTAGGAAGGGGCGATGGATGCATCCTAGATCCGTTATCTCGTTATATGTTATATGTTATCCGATGATTGATGTCACGTGCGTGCACGCCCTTCATAACTCGTAGGTCTCCCTACAAAATGTTGCCTTGTGTGAATATGAATGTGATCCGATATAAGTTCGGGCTCGTGGTAGTTGACTATAAACTTCCTTTGAAATTATGATTTTATGTTTTGAAAATGATTTAGATTTTGTTATTGCTCATTCACTTTATTTTGTATCCGTTATCGCTTAGTATTCGCTTTTGCTTTCATATCTGCTCACTGGGCTTTTGAAGCTCACCGCACTTTTCTTTTCTTCCGCGGTGTATCTAAGCATTGGAAGCTGGGTTGCTTTGGGATGAGTGCTTGAGTGGACTTACCTTAGAGATTTTAGCTTTTATTTCTTATGATGCCATTTAGACTTATTTATTTCGGATATTATGTTGGCGTTATTTCGTTTCCTCTGGGACCTATGTATTGAAGTCATTTGACTTGGATTATTTTCCGCATTTATGTTAAGACTTTCTTTTGGTTATGAATGTTTTGCTTTGATATGACACCATTACTTGTGATTCCTTTACCCTTGGCGGGTCGGGGCGTTACAATTTATGGCATCAGAGCCCAGGTTTACGACTTGTAGTCGGACTCGTGAACATAAGAACCTTAAGTTATCCCTTAGAATTAAGATTTGACCCGTGAGGATTGGGTAGACTTAGGTTTCCTTCTGCGAACTTCCATTTCGTATCTCATCTTTGTTCGCTTTGCTAATCGTTTGAATATCATTTAGATGGTTCGAACTCGTACTACCGGTGGCGCGGATGGAGATGATGATGTCATAACATGGATGCCGCGATTGCGAATGCTCTCAACTCTCTTTTCCCTGGTTTGACTACACCGAGATGATGGAACAGTGATCAACAACATCCGTGAATCGAATGGTGCTCGGTAGTGGTGGAGGAAATCAACCCACGTGCATTCACACTTGGCTCGAGCGTTTGGTAAGCTCAAGCCTCTTTCTTTAGCACCGCCGCTACTCCCACCGTCGAGGACCGGATCACCATGTTGAGAAGTCGCTTGAAGTATTGGGTTGTGGAGACGAGTTTAAGACTCGTTTGGGCGCTTTAAATTGGAAGGTGATGCTTTAAATTGGTGGAAAGCATTGAAACAAGCACGAGGAGGAGATGCTTTCATTGTTACTTGTACTTGGACGGAGTTTCGGACTATCTTCTATAACCGTTATTTCCCGATGTCAATGCAGAAAGGTATGAGAGGATTATCGGGCAATCTACCGCTTTGATAATGAGAACTCCAACGAGTACATGAGTAGGTTTATGAGGTTGGTAAGCTTTGTTGGAGCGATTCTTGGAGATGGTAGGCGCCAAGCTAAACATTTCAAATGGGGATCAAGAAGTGGGTGTTGGACCGATCGCTAACACCGACTATGAGGATGTGTCGGCCGCAATGATGCAACTCGTAACATTGAGATCTTTCATGAGGTTCGTGTTACAACAAGCGTAATCGCGATGGTGATCGGATTCAAGGTAGGACTCAAAGTAATGAGTATAAGGAAATACCGCGGAGTTATGATTCGAGGGACAAGTGGATAAGGGTTATGATCACGGGTCACGGGAAGGAATGCGGACTCTAGGCGCCCGAGGCGAGGGGTCGGATAGCGAGCTCCGGTAAGAATGGAAATGATCGTCGAATCGTGGTAACAATAACCGCCATACAACAAAGATCACCGACTCGAGGATCGAATCGTGGTCGTGCTTCAGATCTTCCGTCGTCAAGAAGGACGGTGAAGTTTTGCCTCCCCACCTATCTATACTACTTGTGGAAAGGCTCATCCGGACCGTGTTTCAAGGCCACGGTGGATGTTTCTCTTGTGGTTCTACTACTTACAAGATCAAGGATTGCCCTAAAGGAACCCGCGATTCTCGGAAACTATACCAAGCCGCCACCTACCATCGGACGTGTCTATGCTACTACTCGAATCGGCGGAGCATACTTGTACCATTACGGAACTCTTTTCATTGATGATTATTCTGCTTCGCTTTATTTGACACCGCGCCACACACTCTATCATATCCGCCACATGTGCTAAGAAACTAAATATGAAGCCACAACCACTAACGAATCACTTATCGATATCTACGCCTATGAAAAGTCACATGATCATTGATCATAAATACGTTAAGTGTCCTCTTCGCTTTGATGATCGATTCGCCCGCACATCCGTATCCTCTCGATATGGTCGACTTTGATATCATTCTAGGCATGGATTGGTTGGCTTATCATAGAGCTTCCATCGATCGCTATGCTAGAACTGTGATCTTTGGAGACGAAACATCCTAAATTCGCTTATTATGGTTCTAAACCACTCAAATCATTAAGTTCATTTCGCTATGAAGGCACGGACCATGATTGCTCATGGGTGTCAAGGTTTTCGGCATCCGCAAGGACACATCTTTGGAGAGTCCTAACATTGAAAACCTTTCCGTTGTTTGTGAATTCACCGACGCTTTTCCCGATGAACTCCCCGGACTTCCTCCACCGAGAAGTTGTGTTTAGCATTGAGTTAATCCCGGTGCTAAACCGATTTCAAAGCTCCGTGTCGTATGGCACCAGAGAATCAAGGAGTTGAAGGAACAATTGCAAGAGATGATAGATAATGGATTCATTCGACCTAGTGTTTCTCCATGGGGTGCACTGTTTTGTTTGTGAAGAAAAAGGATGGAAGTATGCGTCTATGTATCGACTACCGTGAACTCAACCGTACATTATTCGAAACCGTTATCCTCTTCCGCGATAGACGATTTGTTTGATCAACCGCAAGGAGCTAAGTTCTTTTCTAAGATTGATCCGAGGTCCGGTTATCATCAACTACGCGTGAAGGAGCAAGATGTTCCTAAGACCGCGTTTCGTACTCGTATATGGTCATTATGAGTTTCTCGTTATGCCTTTTGGTTTGACGAATGCGCTCGCCGTGTTTATGGATTTAATGAATCGTGTTTTCCATGAGTTCCTTGACAAGTTCGTTATTGTTTTCATCGACGACATTTTGGTTTACTCTAAGTCCAAGAAGAGCATGAGCAACATCTCCGGATAGTTTTGGAGATTCGAGGAAGAAGAAGTTGTACGCCAAATTCTCGGTGTGAATTTTGGTTAGACAAGTCGCTTTCCTTGGTCATATCGTGATCGGTGATGGTATAACCATGGATCCGTCTAAGGTTGAGGCTATCACTAAGTGGCCAAGACCTACGATGTTGATCGAGGTCGGAGTTTTCTAGGACTTCTTTGGATACTATCGACGCTTTTGTTGAAGGTTTCTCTCGCTTAGCTTTGCCGCTAACCCAATTGATGAGGAAAGGTGAAAAGTTCGTGTGGACGGATGAAAGAGAAAAGAGTTTTGAAGAGTTGAAACGGAGGTTGGTGTCCGCTCCTATTTTGACTCTTCCATCCGGTTCGGAGGATATCAAATTTATAGCGATGCATCTAAGAAAGGATCAATGTGTCTTGATGCAACATGGTAAGGTGATAGCTTACACTTCAAGACAATCGAAACCTTATGAGGAGAATTACCCAACTCATGACCTTGAGTTAGTCTGTGTGTATTCGCTTGAAGATCCGGAGACATTACTTGTATGGAGAGACGTGTGATATTTTCACCGACCATAAGAGTCTCAAGTATATTTTCACCAAAAGGAACTCAATATGAGACAAAGAAGATGGTTAGAACTTCTTAAGGATTATGACACTAACATTCAAGACCATCCCGGTAAGGCTAATGAAGTTCGACGACTTAGCCGGAAATCGTATGATTGCAAGTATTGAGATTGAGCCTAGGATTATTCGTGACTTAGAACGTTTGGATGTTGAGTTGTGCGTCGAGGTTCGATGGATACCGGGCTAGTATGAAGGTGGAGTCGAACCTTATACCGCAAATTAAGGAAGCTCGAAGATGACGGCGAGTTGTGGGCCGTAGCTCAAAATGTTGAAGAAGGTAAGCGACGGAATTTAAGGTTGATAACGACGGAATTGTATGGTATGAAGATAGGCTTTATGCTCCCAATGATCGTACTTTGAGAAAGTTATGACCAAGCTCATAGTTCTCCTTTCACTATTCATCCCGGTTCTACCAAGATGTATAGGATTTGAAACAAGATTTCGGTGGAACGGCATGAAGCAAGATGTGGCGACGTTTGTGTCGAAGTGTATGATTTGTCGCAAGTGAAGATCGAACATCAAAGAGCTAGTGGATCGTTACAACCATTGGATATTCCGACATGGAAGTGGGATAAGATATCTATGGACTTTGTGATGGACTACCTCTTACTAAGAAGAAGCATGATGCGATTTGGGTGGTTGTTGATCGACTAACCAAATCACTCATTTCTTACCAATCGTGAAGGATTATGGTATTGGCAGATTGGCGAGAGATTTTTCAAAGAGATAGTTAGACTTCATGGTACTCCGGACGCTATTGTGTCGAGATAGGGATCCGCTTTACTTCTCGCTTCGGAAGGGTTTGCAAAAGCTTGGGGTACTCGACTTAATTTTAGTACGGCTTTTCATCCTCAAACGGATGGTCACCGAGAGAGACTATTCGACCTTAGAGGACATGCTAAGGGCTTGTGCTCGAATGGACCGGCACCGGGATGAATATTTGTGTTTGGTAGAGTTTGCATATAACAACAGCTGGCATGCTAGTATTAAGGCAAAGACCGCTTGAACTTCTTTATGGAAGAAATGTAGATCACCTACTTGTTGGGATGAAGTAGGTGAACGCTTAATCGAAGGTCCGAAATGATTGAGATCACTAATGAGAAAGTAGTTGCTAGAGAAAAGTTAAAGGAGGCTAGGTCTCGCCGAAAAGTTATGCCGACAAGCATCGCCGTGATTTAGAATTTCGTGTTGGTGATCGGGTATTTTGAAAGTCTCGCCGCTTAGAGGTGTGAACGCTTTGGAATCAAGGGCAAGCTTAGTCCTCGATTCATTGGTCCGCTTGAAATTCGGAACGATAGGAGAAGTTTCAGATCGCTTGGCACTTCCGCCTCGCTTATCGCATGTTCATGATGTGTTCCATGTATCTCCCTAAGGGATACAATTATCATCCATTACACGTTGCTTCATATCCGCTTGATCGATTCGATCCGATATGTCTTTGTCTCAAGAACCGAAGCTATTTTGGAAAGACAAGAAAGAGTCATGAGAAGTAAAGTTATTCCGCTCATAAGATTCTTTGGAAAATCACCCGAGCGTGAGGCTACTGGGAGACCAAGAGTCGATGCGAGCTAGTTATCCTCATTTCTTTGAATAGTTCGGTATGTTCTCATTTCGTTTTCGTTTTCTTTCGTTTCATTTCAATTTTCGAGGACGAAAATTTTTTTAGAGGGAAGAGTTGTAAAACCCAAAATCTAAAACTTATATAAAGACTAAAATACCCTTGGAACCAAGAATAATAAAATACGTAAAACACGCTTATAATAAAGTACGAAATTAAAACCTAATAAATAAAACTTAACGAATATAATTTCGAACGACTTTGGTACGACGAAGGACGAAATGTTTCGCTTATAAGTTGGGCCGTTTGTTTGTTTAATGAACTCGTGCCTTTTGTTTTGCTTTGCGCCAAGCCAAGGACCAAGAGGGTGTTTGTTTGTGTTCGTGTGAGCCAAGGAGGGGCCGAAGCCCATGTGGTGTTTGTGTGTGTGTTCGGTTGGACCCAAGCCAACCCAAACCCAATCACTTTCCTATTCTAACTCAAATACTACAACTATAAATACATCATATAATCATTAAATTGGAACCCTAGTTTTATTTGTTCTCTTTTCTTTTCTTCTTGCTCGGCCGAGAGTCCCCAACACACCATTGGTGTCGATTTTTCTTATTCAAGTGAAGGTATATCGTTTATTCATCTTCCTTTTAACGTATTATGCATGTATATGTCGAGATATACTTTGTTTAGTTGCGTTTGTTTTCTTTTTGTTGTGGCCGAGAGTTGCTAACCAAGAAAAACAAGGAAACCCTAATTTATTTTAACTTGTAATTAATAAGGAACGTAAAGTGATAAGTAATATTGAATCGGGTCATGTATATGTTGAGTTGAGCTAAGCCGAGACATGCATGAGGTTGGACCGAGGCATGCATGAGTTTCAGTGGGGTTTAAAACATTATAACTTGTATAATAAACATGTTTAGATGAGCTAGGTCTTGTGTAAAACATGCTAGCGAAACCCTAGGTGAACCGAGTACATATGTACATGAGATTTAGACGTGTAATAAATAAGTAAGGGTACGTAAACATAAACCCTAGTTTATTATGTAAAGCGTAAGTATATTAAAACCTAATAACTTATGGTCACATGAAATCATAAACGTGTATGATAAAGTGTAAAAGTAAAGAAGGTTATAAATTACGTATTAGGTTAAGTGGAGAGTCATTAAGACGTAACATGTAAAGTGAATGCATATTAATGAGATATTAAAGAGTAAGAAACCCTAGAACGTAAATGAGAGTATATTAGGGTTTGAGCTAAATATAGTAAGTGTTATTTCATGTGTGAGTTATAACTTATAAACTATTTCCACATTTAAAGACGGACTTTAATAAATGATATAACGAACCCTAATCTACAACATTAATTATAAAATATTTAAGACTCATTAATAAAACCCTAAAGTATAAAGATTACTAATTATGAATACCAAATACTAAAAGATCATTATGACGATTATGGAATCATTAATAACTTGGACGACCGTTAATGTCTATAGGTTCTGTGAAGAGGGAGTAATCCTTTGCTTTTCGTCTTTCTGCTTTTCGATCTTTGCGTTGGAATAAGGCATGATATTCGACCTTTTCAAGAAAGGTTTCTCTTAATGTTTTCTTTCAGTATTAGGTTTTCCTAAGCCTTTGCTATGAATCCCAAAATCGATTTGTTTGAGCTATTGCTTATCCGAACTTTGATTTCAATTATGAAACATCCGATTTTGAACTATCCGATATGAAAACTATGATTTTGGAAATATGAATGATTTTCGATAAAAGATGATCCGTGTCGCTTATGACATTCGATTTGACCTAAGATAGTTTGACACCCGAGCCAAATATTTAACTAGTCATGGGGTTCCATGTCCGTATCGATGATGCACCTCGATATGACTCTAGGCGAGAGTGATGTTCGCCACGCCTCGATGGTGAAGCATATTTGTAAATATGTAGGAAGGGCGTATGGATGCATCCTAGATCCGTTATCTGTTATATGTTATATGTTATCGATGATTGATGCTTGCGTGCACGCCCTTCATAACTCGTAGGTCTCCCTACAAAATGTTGCCTTGTGTGAATATGAATGTGATCCGATATAAGTTCGGGCTCGTGGTAGTTGACTATAAACTTCTTTTGAAATTATGATTTTATGTTTTGAAAATGATTAAGATTTTGTTATTGCTCATTCACTTTATTTCGTATCCGTTATCGCTTAGTATTCGCTTTGCTTTCATATCTGCTCACCTGGCTTTTGAAGCTCACCAAGACTTTTCTTTTCTTCCGCTGCGGTATCTAAGCATTGAAGTCGGGTTGCTTTGGGATGAGTGCTTGAGTGGACTTACCTTAGAGATTTTAGCTTTTATTTCTTATGATGCCATTTAGACTTATTTATTTCGGATATTATGTTGGCGTTATTTCGCTCACTGGGACCTATGTATTGAAGTCATTTGACTTGGATTATTTTCCGCATTTATGTTAAGACTTTCTTTGGTTATGAATGTTTTGCTTTGATATGACACCATTACTTGTGATTCCTTTACCCTTGGCGGTCGGGCGTTATAATATAATATATACATGATAAACCCTTAGTTTAAAAACACAAGGTTTCCATCCATGTAAATTATTCCAAGTGAAATATATCATTAAAGACTTGCTTGAATAATATATTGCATTTGTGTTAGACTTTATTTTCGCATTTGTTTATTCCGGATAAACATTTATTCCAAGGTTGTTTGTTTTATTTCCTAAATTCCAAGTGAAGTTTATTCCAAGCTTAATGATCAATATCTAGCTTAAATAGAATGATATCTTCAACATGTAAAATTTAAGGAAAACACATTGCTCCCACTCAATGTCGATGTACTCAAGAGTTATCTTAATTTAATCATAATTATATTGTATTTAAATTCAAGATCTCAGCTCTTAGATGCATGATCCAATCCAAAATATGGATTGCTCAAATTTTGTATACTACATAAAGATAATATAGATTCATAACCCTTTTGATTACACACCATCCTCGCAAAAGGTAATCATAAAGAAATAGTTATAAAATCTAATTGTTATATTCAACATACAAATCACATGTATGACAATTAAATATCTTTATATAATTAATGCATGTATATATAAGAAAATTTAATCACAATCAATTGCTTAAGTATGACTAAAACTTCTTATAAAATGACAAACATTAATATGTATACAATTTTGTCCTTGTGAGTCAACCTCATAGGTTAACTGTTAGCGAAATAACAATCAAGCTCAAACTCGATTTGCCTTTAAAGGATTGCATCTTGTCATTCATAGTTCTAAAACATGTATCAGATTCAAGATGTGATAATATATTTTAGTAGTTAGCGATTTACAATAATCTTCTAACTTATATCCCTCAACATTGATATAAAATATCACTCAAGTGATGAGGCATCATTTCGGATTTATGAATGAGAGTAATCATTATACTTCGGTCGACATTTACATGTTTAACCTTAGTACGACATTAATAAGTAGATTTTAGAAGGTTAAGTATTTTGTTCTCAAAATACTTTGAGATATGTATATACTCCTCATCTCACTTACTTTTTAAGTCAGAAGAACAATTTTATTCGCTTATAGAAAGTATTGTAATTGTAGAATATTCTATATTAGATTACTTGAAATACTAATTATTTAATCAACAATAAATTATTTTTATGGAGAACCACAAAATACATTTTATTAATAAAATCGTTCTAAGTTCTCATATCAAAATTTGTTAATAAAATGCTTACATCATAAGATTTTAACAAATTTAGAACTTAAATCAAGACATAATGGAATTCCTTCCAACAACTCAAATTAGGGTTTATAGAAAAACTCTAATTTAGTATCACTCTTTAACCAAAAGTTCTAGCAACAGGTTTTGTGTTTCGTCAAGCTAGGAAGAATACCAAAACTACAATCTTCAAGCTAGGAAGTGTAGAAAATCAAAAATCCAAAAGGGTTTATGATTCAACTGGTTTGAGTGGTAAAACCTCAAATCCCTAATGAATTAGAGTTTTCAGTTATAGGTTGTCTTGAATACCTTCTAGGTTTGAACTATATTGAGTGTATCCATGACACACGCAATTTCTAACCTTGATATGTTTTGGAGGTAGAGCAATTAAAGCTATCATGAACCAAACAATATGAATAAGGTTTGATCCAACACATTAGACATACCATAATGAAGTGGTATCCTATGAGTTATTAGAATTGTGAAACTATATCAGAATTCTATAGATAACTTAATTCTCTTTGGACCAAATACTTGTCAATTGGGTCGAGCCAAATTGCATATAAAGTATTCACGAACCAAATGCATGCAATAATGTATATTCATTGAACAATAC
Source organism: Chrysanthemum lavandulifolium (assembly GCA_022545495.1). Taxonomy (NCBI): domain Eukaryota; kingdom Viridiplantae; phylum Streptophyta; class Magnoliopsida; order Asterales; family Asteraceae; genus Chrysanthemum; species Chrysanthemum lavandulifolium. Next base: position 189,560,700 of record CM040240.1, read on the forward strand.
AAGAACCTTATGTTCACATGTTCACAAGAAGACATAACTGTTCAAGGATTATATGTTCATGTGTTAACAAGAAAACATAACATTTCAATAATACATTATCAGTCTGTGAATAATTCAAAGCCTCATGTTTATGTGTTAACAAGAAGACATAACACATTTACTATATATACTTTATGTTATAAGTCATTGATTAATACAAGGACTTTATAATTATGTCTTAACATGTAAGCATAATTATACTAAAAAAAGTAATCATGAACGCAAACTATTGAGTTCTATAGTAATTTCAAGTTAATTATAGACTTCAGAATTATGATCATTATCATATAACCATAATTATGTTGACAAAAACATGTAGTCAAATGTTGAAGTATCTTTACACTATATTATGACATTTGAATGTAGTAGGGCAACAAACATCTAGTGTGTTCACGTCCTAGTAGAATCATTATTAGAATGTAGTAGGGCAATAAACATCTCATGTGTTTAAGTCCTAGTAGAATTCTTATTTACATGTAGTAGGGCATTAAACATCTAACGTGTTTAAGTCCTAGTAGAATTATTAGTTTCCTTTACCTTGCGGTCAAAAGATACCAATAATATTGTTGTTCCTTGCACACACTTTGAGATTTCTCCCACTTGTGAAAGGTACAACAACATATTATGAAAACAAACAACACGTGATTGATTGTTCAAACGGTGTATAAATTTCTCTTAATCTGCAGCTGGAGATATAGCTGGAGAGGAAGGCACATAAGATGGAGAAGAAGGCACATAATCTGGACTCTCAACACGAGCGGGTGTGTTATTGACACAATGAATGTCCCTCCACCGAATGTCATCCGATTCTCAGTAATAAAAGATGAGGAAGAACCGGAGCAGAGCGTAAATCAAATATGTAACAAAAGATGACGAGTCGTTTACTATAAATCGAGAATCGCTCTATACATGTTTTGTCATTTACAATATAAATCAATAATCGTTTTTTTGTCTACATCTTTCTAAACATGCTTTGTCGTTGAGTAAACATATGTGCCCATCCCGCTGCCAAGTCATTTCGAACCATCTCCATTGTGGGTAGTATACGAACACCTAAGAAAACCGTTCGATTGAGCAAGAGATTGCACCCAATCGCTTAAAGCAACTTCAAGATCGAACACCTAAAAATAAAAACACAACAACTTTTACAACTTTTATTTTTAACAAACTTTTATAAAAATACAACTTTATTTATTGTTACATTTTTTTTACAAACTTTTATATTAGTTTTATTTTTAAAAAACTAATACAACTAATACTCTTTTATTATAAAGTTTATAAAATTTGTATAAAAAACTAATACAAAATTTTATTTATAATACTTTTTATAAAATACAAATTATACTAATACTAATACTTTTTATAATACTCTTTTACAAATTATACTAATAATTTTTATACAAATTTTATAAACTTTATTTATAATACTCTTTAATAAATAAAAGAGTTAACTTTTATTTATAAAAGAGTTAGTAGTATACGTGTTCCATTGTTGTGTGTACGCTGCTCCATTCGTGTGGTGTGTACGCTTTTCTCGCTTTTGAGTTGATATATGTCCTCTCTCTCTCTCACTATCCTCACACACGTTGTCAAAAGTTTCTCTCTCGATATATCTCTCTCTATGAGTTGATAGATATCAAAAGTTTTAGATCGTGATGTTGCTATTGTGGTGATGTTGCAATTGTGGTGGTATCGTGGTGGTATCTATTGTGGTGATATTGCAATTTTGGTGGTATCTGCTTGCTTAAAGTTTTAGATCTAAATATTTTTAGATCTTGAATCTTTAATATCTTGAAAAAATTAGAGGTTGGTTTAAAAAATCGAGGTTGGTTTTCTTTGATTATCTAAAACATTTTAGATCTAAAACTTGATCTTGAAAAAAATTTGTGGTAGTATCTGTTGTGGTGGTATCTGCTTTTGGTAGTATCTGTTGTGGTGGTATCTGCTTGCTTCAACTTTTAGATCTAAAATTTTTTAGAGTTTGAATCTTTTAATCTCTTGAAAAAATTAGAGGTTGGTTTAAAAAAATTTGAGGTTGGCTTTCTTTGATTATCTAAAACATTTTAGATCTAAAACTTGATCTTGAAAAAATTTGTGGTGGTATCTGTTTGTGGTGGTATCTGTTGTGGTGGTATCTGTTTTGGTGGTATCTGTTGTGGTGGTATCTGTTTGCTCAAGTTTTAGATCTAAAATTTTTAGAGCTTGAATCTTTTAATCTCTTGAAAAAAATTAGAGGTTGGTTTAAAAAATTTGAGGTTGGTTTTCTTTGATTTTCTAAAACATTTTACATCTAAAACTTGATCTTGAAAAAATTTGTGGTGGTATCTCGTTGTGGTGGTATTTTCGTTCAAGTTTTAGATATAAAATTTTTAGATCTAAACGCAGCACACACCACAAGAATGGAACGCATAAAACCACAACAATGGAACACGTATACTACTCTTTTATAAATAAAGTTAACTCTTTTATTTATAAAAGAGTATTATAAATAAAGTTTATAAAATTTGGTGGCATCTGTTTCGTTCAAGTTTTTGTGGTATAAAACTTGGTCTCTCATTGTTATTTGTTTGGTTATGTTTTGCAGGTTTGGGGTGCCTCAATAGCATGGCCCTTGCAATTGTTTCATTACCATTACTGGATGGTAAAGTGATCATTTTTAGCTCACTTTGCAACTTTAATGAAAAAAACTTGAATGTTTTGGCATGGCACGCTTCATTACTGGATGGTAAATTGATCATTTTAGCTCACTTTGCAACTTTAATGAAAAAACTTGAGCTAAAAAAAGGCAATGATGATTTTTTTAAAAAAAACTTAAGAGTTTTGGCATTGCAAAACTGAATTTGCAGCCAACATGAGCTAAAAAGCTAATAATCTGAGCCTATTCGATAAATTTACCTCTTGTGTGTCAAATGGTGACCTAGACATGGTTGTTTGTTGGTGCTGTTGTTGCTTTTTGTTGTTGCTTTCTGCTTGTTTGGTGCTGTTGGTGTTGTTGTGTTGTAGCTTTCTGTTGGTGCTGATGGTGTTGTGGTGTTGTTGCTTTCTGCTAGCTTGTGAGACTTTGTGTAGTTTGTGTTGTAGCTTTCTTGTTGGTGTTGTGGTGATGTTGCTTTCATGTGGCATTATAAGCATGTGCCTGCTATGCTGGTACCCCTTTGAGAATCTTAGTTACTTTCTTGTGAATGTTTGCAGTTTTGGAATCCTACTTACCACATTCATGTGGTTGAACCTGTGCATGCTATGTTGAAAATGTGTAACTTGTGAATATTGTTGAACTTGTGAGGCTTGTGTCCTTGTGCAGTTTGAGACTTGTGAGACTTTGTGCAGTTTGAGACTTGTGAGACTTGTGGACTTGTGGACTTCACGTGAACTAGTGACATTGTGCGGTTCGTGAAATTGTGACTTTGTGCGGTTGTGACTTAAAATTTTCCGGCGATGATGATAAAAGCGAATGGACGGTGAAAGTGAGATCAAATCTCACTTTGCAACCTTCTGTTTGAGCCTAAAATTTTCCGAGGCGATGATGATTTTGAGCCTAAAACTTTCCGAGACGATGATGAAAACCGACGGACGAAAGTGAGATAAAATCTCACTTGCAACCTTCGAATCTGAGCCTCAAAATTTTCCGACTACGTTTTTTTAAGTTTTAAACCGATTCACACAAAAAAAAAAAACTTGTATAAAACTTGTAAAACACAAAATAACATGTAAAAAGTTATAAAAACTTGTAAAACAAAAGGAAAAACTTGTAAAAGTTGTAAAAGTAAAGAAAAACAAAGTGACATTACCCCAACACAAAATATCCCAAACAAGACCCTCACCACCTCACTTTTAATATTTTGATACGAACTCACGCACCCAACGATTGGGTGAGAGATAAAACCGAAACAACCCTTATATTAAAACTATGGGCTCTCAGGAGGAGGACCCAAAATAAATCCAAAAAGCAAGAACTAGTTTTGGAAATATATATATGTTTTATTAGAAACTGAAAACAACACTCCACTATTCCAAATGTGTCACTTTCTATCTTTCTGACCACAACAGTTATGACTACTTCTTCTCTGTACTATATAACCAGACATGTGTTTCAACTATCTTCAACTAATCAACTAACCATTAATCTCTCTTCATGAAACACTTTACCTCCAAATTCTGTACGTAAACACCAAATTCCCTCTATATCTTCTCATTTAATAAGATACAAGTTATAACCTTTACTATAAAACCATTTTTTTTTAAATCTTTTTTATACCAACTACACTACTACAGTAGAACTTTTGTAGCTTATATATTGATTATTGTCATGTACTATGTTCCCCCTCATTTTTACTCTATTTAATGCCACAATTATTTTCTTCTTATGCAATCAATGCTATTTTATTGTATAATGCTAAATCATACTAACTGCTAATAAAAATATATACATATTTGGTGAGTGTATCTTATTTTAATGTAAAAAATATTTGGTGAGTGATACTTAATTTGGTTAAATTTTGTATATTTTTTTTGGGTGTGTCTTTGTTTCCACTTTTTTGTCGGTGTTTATGAAAATCTTGAATGTAAGTACTTTTTGGGACCAATTATAATGTTTTCTTGAATTCATATAAGAATTCTGAGTCTTGGGTGTTTGTTGTTTTTTCGGTTATATTGCGGTGTGATGCATATTGGTGTTATAGATAAAAATGACTACTTTGATCCCTGGTGTGTTGTTGAAGTTGCTTCAGCATATGAACACTGATGTAAAAGTAGGAGGAGAACATAGATCATCTTTGTTACAAGTAGTTAGCATTGTTCCGTCTTTATCGGGTGATGAGCTTTTTAAGAACCAAGGGTTTTATTTGAAAGTATCAGATTCGTCTCATGCTACTTATGTGTCATTACCTACTGAGCATATTGATCTTATTCTTAGTGATAAGATACAATTGGGTCAGTATTTGTTTGTGGATAGGCTTGTGTCAGCCTCTCCGGTACCGGTGTTACAAGGGTGTCGGCCTGTACCTGGCCGGCACCCTTGTGTTGGTACTCCAAAAGATATAGTGGGTACTAAATCCTTGGGTTTTCTTAATAATAACGGTAATGGTAATGGCAATGGTAATGGTAATGCCTCTAGTAGTAGTAAACAAGCTTTAGGAAGGTCTAAATCACAAGTGTCGAAGTTGGTGTCGGGTTCAATTGAAACAAAGGGGTTAAAGTCAAACTCGTTTAATTCACGAGCTGCATCTTTGTCTCCAAGGAGTTTTTATCCGTTGCCTAATTCGTTTGAGAAGTTTTCTAATGGGATCAAACAGCAGTCTAGTATAAAAGGAGTGGATAAGACGGTTAGCAGATTGAGTTTTGGCGGGAATGTGAGTTCGAGTTTGAACAAGTCTGGAATGGGAAGCTCGATAAAGAACTATGTTTCGCGTCTTGATTTGGGTCAAAAGGCTCTTAGGAAGAGTTGGGAGGGTAGTATGGATGTGAGGACTCCAAGATTGGATGTGACAAAGAAAAATTTGAAGCCTGAAGCTTGGAGTACAACAGTGAGTTCTTTTTTTACTTTGAGCTTGTAACTTATATGATATTTTGTTCTAATGATCTAATAAATGCAACCTGAATTTACATTACTTACCATTCACATAATCATATTTCAAATGAGCATCTTAATTGTGCCGTACATACTTGTTTGGATGTGCATTTTGAGCGGCCATACATACGTGTTTCCGTACACATTTTGAAACTCAGTATTGTGACTTGAATAATCAGTGTAGACAATTAGTTAATTAGATTCAAGGATATGTAGGTCAATTTACTTTTTATGTCAATAATCCGTAGATGTAGAGCGGGTTGGTTAATGGGTCAAAATGGCTTTGGGTCAATACGGTAATTTATGTACAGGTTCAACCCAGTAATACACTTTGGTCCTTTTTTATTTTATTTATGATTTTGGTATATAATAACGTGTTAAATATGACTAGAAAACTGTATTACTAATGATAGTATGCAACTTCATATGAATAAACAACTTTGGACATTCTCAATACTTGATACATGTCATTTGACTTTTAACCCGTTTTGTCATTCGAAGTTTTTGTCTGTTTTTTAGCCATTTGCATATTATCATCAATATACTAACCTAATTAACCCATACCTGTATAAGTGAATTCAAATTTCCACATTGTTAATTATAAGTTTCAATACAACAAAGTCCACCTTCACAAAATATGATTATTTTGACCGTCACTAATAAAAAAGCAAATACTTGATCACTTTTACCCAAAAGCTTTAACAAGAGAAATATATCAGGAACTCTGCAAACAAGTTGTATCCTATACGGTAATTTTTGTCGATGATCAATGGTGGAACAAAGCCACAAAGATCAAGAAAGGGTGATACTATTTGACCTGCTAAATTTGAGTCAGCCTGAAAATTTTTTACTTAAGTTTTGTAGTTTAAACAAGGTAAAAAGTAAAATTTTGTTATTTTAGTTTATCTTAAAGAGTTTATGAGTAATATTTGAACTTTGAGCATCTTAATAGGCAAGTTTTTCTTTGTTTTTCCAGTTTTTTTTCTTATCGATTCCCGTTTCTAAATTATTTGATGCAGTGGAAATCGACGAGTGAAAGGACACCATCTAAAGTGGAGCATAAAAAAGTAGCTACATCAGTGAAGCCATCTAAAGAAGAAAATAAGGTCCAGACATCTACAAAAAGAGTTGCTAAAATCGGAGATGTGGTTGATCGTGATCTTTCTAGTAAGCAGAAGTCAACATCTGGTAGAATAGCGTCATCAGAAGTTTCTAAAATTGGATTACTTGGTAACATGACGAAGGTTTCTATTAGTAATAAGAGACTGGCAGATGCAAATTGTTCTTGGTCTTCACTTCCATCTACTATATCAACGCTCGGAAAGGTTTAATCATTAGTTTTGTACTGAAGTAAACATATATTTACATTTGCTTTTATATATTACTACTTGTTTTATAATCAATATTGACTGATACAGTGAAAGTACTTATACAAGTATACAACCTTAAATTAATCAAATGATAGAGTAATATTACGCAATTAACCTTATTTTGTGTATTACTTTCTCTCATAACCAATATTAAATGAACTTATTCTGTGAATTAATTTCTTAAGTAATCAGTGTTTTATTTAACAATCAATGCCATAAAAAGTGATTACTGTAACTTCAAGCAGCGCGTATTTGATTACTGTCTTGTACAATGTATGTTTTAACCGATTATCATTGTCCAACATCACATTATCACTTTCAAAATGTGCACCCGTACTAATTTTAAATTTTACAGGATGTCTTGAAGCACAGAGATGCTGCACAAGTTGCTGCTGTGGAGGCTTTGCAAGAGGCTTCAGTTACGGAAAGCATACTTCAATGTATAAGGTACTATTTTGGCTTATGTATCAGAATTAAATGATGGCCAAGTTACTTGTAACCTATATTTCAATTCTCGGAGATTTTTAGCTATTTTGCTCTTTTATTCATTTGACCCGTTAAAGATAATCCGTGTCACAACCCAAATACGCCCATCTATAAGTACGTACGTGGGTCAAACCTTATCTCCTCTACTTTCTTGAATTTACATTGAATTATCATTATGTCTGTGACAGCACATATTCTGAGCTCTGTACATCTGCAAATGAAGAAAACCCGCAGCCAACTGTAGAACAATTCTTAGTGATGCACAATAGTTTGAATAATGCTCATCATATTGCCAAGTCTCTATCTAAAATCATCACTCTCAGTTCATCATCAGATTGCGAAGAAAACCTATCAGAACAGTTAAAAGTAACATCAGATCGACGTAAACAAGCAAATCTTTGGGTCCATGCTTCCATAATTACCAACTTATCATCTTTCTTGGTCTACAGAAAACAACCATTTTCTACCACCAATAAGCCCGCATTAGTACTTGAGGGCTCCACGAAGACCGTGTCAACAAAACCACAAGTCAAACCCGTCAACTAGTCAACACAAAGATTGTAAACTCCGCTTTAGCTCGGCCATCTGGTGACCAAAAGTCAACGGCCCCACCTCCACCAAAATGGGAAAAAGGAAGTGGTCTAGAGGAGACATTAGAATTGGCAAAAATGTTAAAAAAGGAGTCTTGTGATTGGTTCTTGGGGTTTGTTGAAAGATTCTTGGATGCTGATGTTAGCACATCCACCCCATATGATAATGGGAGGATTGCGGGAATGTTGACTCAGCTCAAGAGTGTAAATGATTGGTTAGATAAGATTTTGACTAGCAAAGACGAAGAAGAAAATGATCAATTTTCTGTAGAGAAGATTGAACGTGTAAGGAAGAAAATTTATGATCATCTCCTTACAAATGTTGAATCTGCTGCGGCTGCACTTGGTGGAAGGTCGGGATCTTCACGAATTATAAGCAAAGCTAAAAGGTAAAATGAAGTAATTTTGAAGTATATTTGGTATATACAAGTTCAACATATTGTTAGTTAATAAGAAGAAAAAACGCCTTATAGTGATTAACTGAGGTTTTTAAGATTTGGGTTTCATTTTGTTGATAATTTTACATTTTTTTGTTCTTTTGGAATACAATTATTGGAATTAGTTTGCAAATTTTAGTATATGGGCGCATGTGGTCCGACCTTTATGATAAGATGGCTGATATAACATACTAATAACACAATTACAGATCCTAAAGAAAATAAACGAAACTCAGTTGCAAAACTCTAATAACCAAATCAACAACTTTAATAATATAATTCAAACTAATCTTCATGAAGCTATCGGTTTTATTCCCATTTGTCGAAGCTTGTCACAGTTAGGAGTAGGATAATCTAAGTCATCTGAACGCCATTGCCGCTTAAGTTCACGTTTACAATCATACAATCCAAATTCTACGTAATCTTTGCTGACTTTCTTCTCAAGATCAGCTCGTGCAGAAGTTCCAGCGGGATATTTCTTATCGAATCCTGATTTTACGTAATAATCAATTCCATATTCATTAGTCTCCATGTGATTCTTAAAAATGCCATCTCTTTTAAACCGATAGAGACCGTGATGCCTCATATGATAGATACTCCCATAAAGCACGCCAACAACCACCAAGACGATACACACACATATAGGCACAGATCTAGAGCGGTTCATGACGATTTAGCAAATCCTTGAGAAAAAAAAAAAATTTATAAATTAGTTGAAAGCAAACACGTATGTGAACAATTGCTGAGCATGTAATGATAAAAGACATGAGTATTACCAAGAACGAAATCAGGAAACACAAAGAAACCATGTAACAAAAGTAACACTATGACAAAAAAAATCATAGATGTCTCGGGACTTCACAGAACCCCTCTGTTTCGTCCTTGAGCATTACTAATCTAAATTGACCAAATTTTAGTTTAAATAATATATAAATCCAAATAAATATACAAATAATTATCATGAACCACTTTTTCTAATGATGGTGCAAATGGCTATAGTTAAAATAACCTCTATTTATTAGATTATGTCATTATGATCACTAAGAATCATAGTTAACAGAAAAGCCCAGAAATAATTATATATAACATGTACTATATGTTATATATACAAGTGGTTAAAGTCCAATAGTATTTTGCATGTCATGAGGTACTTCTACTAGTCCTTCAAAGTTGTGTTATCAAAGCTGTGTTATCAAAGCCAGTTTTTCATCTAAAAATCAGTTTTATCTTCAAATCAAGTTGGAAACTCTAGTCTTCTCATGACATATTCGGTTTCTTATGATAATATAGTGTGTGTTTATAACATAATGCAACAGAAGTTAAAGAACATGTGTGTTGCATACATACCTTATAGTTGCAGTAAAAAAGCGTAGTTTAATCTACCTCGATCTTTAATTGACTTTCAATGAGTTTTTAGCTTCGAATCAATGTTCAATGATTTCATAGTTTATAAAGGGATTGTTAAGTTGCTGATTTATTTTGGTAGATGATTAACATTCCATGTCTGCTTTTCTTTTAAACGGCAACTTTCTAATTAGATTTTACCTTCTATAAATATAGATTGAGTCCATATTTGTGACTTGTACATATATTATTTTTGCAATTAATGCATCGTCAAATTAATGGTTAGACTATTTTATCATTCACAAAGTAAAAGAGACTGTGAATACATGTCATGTTAGTTTTTAACTGTTTAGCCCGTTAAATCTTTCTCGAAGCTTTTTTATATCTTACCAATTTGACTCGCTAAATATAAGCCTAACTTTTTTTTGAACGGCATATTATAATATAAAACCAAGGAGAACTAGCAAAGGAGCTAGAAATTAAATAGGAGATTTCAACCAATCAGTCGAACTACTAATTTTACGACCTCTAAACTTAAGCCATGAGAAAGAATACAAACAAATATTATCAAAAATGTCACATTTCCTCATTCTGAGCTAATATAAGCCTAAGTGACCCATCTCCATGCAAATGTGTTGAAATTTCCACCAATAATAAATAATTTTGTTTCATTTAAAATTTATCTTTCGGTTGGAAGCTGCTTGTTGATAGATTCCATAAGCGCCTCTCGAAGTGGAAGTCCAAGTCCCTCTCATTTGGTGGTCGTCTCACCCTCATTAGGTCGGTTCTTGGTAGTCTGGGAGTATACTACTTCTCTAACTTTAAGGCTCCAAAGAAGGTTATTTGTAAGCTCGAAAGCATCAGAAGACAATTCTTTTGGGGAGGTTGCTTGGATGAGAATAAAATCTCATGGATTGCTTGGGATAAAGTCATATCTCCACGAGCTAAAGGAGGTCTTAGCATTGGAAGTCTTAGTGCCTGTAACCAAGCCATGCTCTCAAAATGGTGGTGGAGAATTAAAACCGAAGGTCAAGCTATTTGGTGTAGATTAATTTGCTCCATTCACGGCCCTAATGGTGGTCTTCATGACAACTCCTCCCTCAAGCCTAACTCGGGTCCATGGTATCATATCATGAAACTTAAAGATGATTTACTCAAACTTGGGATCAACTTAACTTCTCTTTTTAAGAGGAAAATAGGGAATGGTTGCAATACCAGTTTTTTGAAAGATAATTGGTTGGGTGGTTCACCTTTATGTGTCATGTTTCCCCGTCTATATCGCCTCGACTCCAATCCAAACTGCAAGGTTAATGAGAGATCACCCACTGTTGTAGCGCCTAATTCTGGTTTTATACAGGTAAGTTCCTCAACTTCGAGCCCAATGGGCTTTACCCCTCCTCCAAGTCTTAGATTTCAGTGGGCTTGGACAAGGGAGTTATTTAATTCACGAGAGTTTGAGGATCTAAGTAACCTAAGCGCGCTTCTATCACAACTTAGCTTATCAGTGGAGGAAGATTCTTGGGAATTTATAGTTGGCGCAACTAGAACATTCTCGGTCAAGGACATGAGATCACACATCGCCTCTTTGTCACACCCGTCGACATCACAGCCAACTAGATGGAACAACTCAATTCCTTCGAAGGTAAACATCAATACTTGGAGAGCTATGAACTCGAGACTTCCTACAAGAACTAACCTCAACCTAAGAGGCATTGATTTAGATTCCCTTAGATGTCCTGTATGTGATGAAGAAATTGAAACGGGAGAACACGTGTTTGTCCATTGCAAGATTGCTGTGGATATTTGGAAAGATGTCTTCAAATGGTGGAAAATTCCAAACTTGCATCTCAACAACCTCTCTGATGTGATACATTTGGCGGACCAGGATTTGATTGCTGCCAAACACACAAGGTTTCTAGATGCCGTGGTTCAGACGACTATTTGGGCTCTTTGGAAGTTTAGGAATGAGATGACTTTCCTTGAAGCGCCAAGCAAAGATCTCATTTTAGCGATATTAAACACTTGTCATTCACGTGGATTTCTAGTAGATGTAAGAAACCAAATTTAAATTGGATAGAGTGGTTTATTCACCCTTGTAACGCCTATCCCAATCTTGTATTTCCTTCTAGCATCTTGCTAGGTTTCTAATCAAATTACCGTTAAAAAAAAAAAAAAAAAAATTATCTTTCAACAACCCTCAAATGGTCAAGTGGTAAGATCAAGTGTGTACAGTTAGGGGTAGCTAGAGAAAGGTCGGAAACGGTCCCGAGATTAACCCGATGAGACCGTGTACATATGAGTCAGAACTCAGAAAGACTTGCCCTCTCCGAATAACATGAAAAACCATATCCGTTTTCCATTTTAAAATTTATCTTATCTGAATCTAATTATTCAGTTTGACCCTAGCCACATCCGTTTTCCAGTTAATTAACTCAAAAGCTTAACATGGGTCATATCTTTTGTGGTCTTATACAAGACTTTTGGTCATTTAACCTGGTGTTTTGTTTTCAATGATCTACTTATTTCGATGATCAAGTAATATTGGTGTTTTGAGGTTCATCAATGGTGGAACACGACACAGAACTAGAAAGAATGCTAATCTTATACCCTGCTGAATTTGTGTCTTGGGCCGAAAAACTTTTTGTGATGTTTTTTCTTTAAATAAGATAAATAATTCAAAATTTGCTATTGTAGTTTTTTCTCTTAAAAGGTTTGTTATGGTAGTGCATATATACCTTTGTCGTTAGTCCAGGATGTGTCAATGAATGAACTTTAAGCATCTTACTTTTGATTATTACATTGCCATAAACATGAACATTTGAACCTTTAAAAAATCTACTCAAACTACTATTTTAACAAACAAGGTGATTGAGAACTGGTGAGTATTAGAGGACTCATATGTTTGTCGTCTCAGTGAATAATCACCCACAACTAGTGAACTAAGATTACTGCATATCAAGGTGCACACAAGTTAATAACTTCGTATCATACTACATGTCATGCAATAAACTAATCATGTTTGAAAATGTAATTATATAACACAATCCCCAATCCTGGAAAAAACAAATGGAACACAATTTGCAATGCTTGAAACTCAATAATCAATAACTTGTATAATAATCCAAACATAAGCAATTAACCCAAACAGTTGGTTTCTAGGAAGAGAAATTTAAAAATCAAACATGTTAAAGAAGATACGACCTACGATATGATTGAGCTACCTTAATGTCGTTTAAAAAAATCTAAACCTTCGGAAATGGATTTATTCCCATGTCTCGAAGCCTGTCACATGCAGGAAAAGATTGTCGGGCTACAAACTCATTGTTCATCCAACCACTTTCTTCCCGGCATATTCCTTGTTCCATTTTTATGTAATCCACGATGACATACTTTTCAAATTCGGCTCTTGCAGGAGTTCCAACAGGATGTTCCTTATCAAACCGCCCACGTGATCTCACATAATAATCTATTCCATATTCATTGGTCTTCATATGATTCTTAAAAACGTCATCTTTGTTTAATGAATATGGAGCGTCATCGTGAGTAAATTTACCATAAAACAACCAAATAAACGAGCCAGGAATCAATGATATAAGTAAAACACAAAGAAACCATTCACAACACTTATTGGCAACAGAATCTGGATATCGATTCCCACTCTCAATCTGCTCAACAGGAGTTGCAACTTGCTCAGTACCATACTTAGTACCACCCATGGCGAGTCAACAAAATCTTGAGAAAAAAATAATCAATGTTAGGGTTTCAATCAGATATTAATATATATTATGTTTTGACTCATACGCATGTAGCCAAAGGCATTTACATGTGACTCGTAAATCTAACCAAAGAAAACTGAGACACAAATTGTAACTGGAAAAATAAAAGTTACCGAAGAACACGCATAAAATCCAATACATGCACTGAAGGAATCATCATACTATCTTTTTTTTGCAAAACGATATATATCCTAAAGTGAATAATTGCGTATATATCCTTTCTGAAGTTTTTTAGCACATAGTATAATGGTTTTATCGTCGCTTTGGATATATATGCAATTTGCATTTTAAAGGATATATATGCAAAGCCCTATTTTTTAGGAATATATTAACTTACAATTTAGTGTAATAATTTAATTCAATTTGTCTTTAATATGTGGTCCCGATTCTTTTGTAGGTCCCGATTCTTTTTTGTGATCCCAGATTTAATCTTAAGTGTATTTTTATGAAGAATCAGAATTAATTCCACTACAAAATTATGTAGAAATGTTTATCCCTTTTTAAACATCAAATATTCTCATACCATTAGTTTAAAAGATTGTCAATGAAAAATATCAGCATATATGTGAAGTAAACTTGTGTCTGATAACTCATAATCTATAGATCCTTGAGGGAAAAAAAAAAAAAGAAATAGATCAAGATCTAAACTATAGTCTACGTGCTAATTAATCAAGCAGATATAGTTAGAATAATGACCAACACTATCACATCTAAGAGTGACGATAAAGAAAGTTGATCATAACATGCATGCATATTACCTCAAAATTACAATGAAAAAAATGGCTGCCTCCAATCAGTCTTCGAAGCTTCAAAACCCTTTGTGAATGATTATATAGGGCTCGTTGGCATACGTTTTGAAAGAAAATGATTTACTTTCCATATGTTATATTTTAGTTACCTCATATAACTTTAAAGTGAATCAATATATGTGTATGTGTATCTAGTCCCTCTACAGTAAGATATCATATCTACCATATTTTTAGCACGTAAAATATATAACAGTGAGAGTTAATTACAATGCTAAAGATATCAAAAGTTTATTGGTAAAATATATCCAAGAGGTGAGATAAACAGAAAACACATATAATATAAAGAACAAATCATAACATCTCAACCATCCATCTTTTTTTCATCCAATGGATGAGATGAAAGCAACAATTAACAAAAGAAGGGTATAAATGTAATTCTATAAAAACCCACTTTTCACCTTTTTTTTTAAAAACAACGTATCTTGCAAATGCTAAATCTTTAAGCTACAAAAAATACACCATCGCGACGAGAAAAAAACCATCTTTCTATAGATATGCACTTTTATATACTTTCAACGATTTTTTTTTTCAAATTTTCCGTCCAGAAAAATCACACGTGATCCGTAAAAAAATTACATGTGATTTGTTATTTTTTAAAAATCACAAGTGATCTATCAAAAAATCACAACTGATCCACCAAAAGAATCACATGTGATTTTACAAGTCACATTCGATCTTTAGAGTAATAAATCACATGTGATCTTTAATTTCAAATCAACTTATTTCTTCGTTTTATAAAACAAATTTCTGAAATCATGTGTGATTCTATTATTTATTTATTTGCTTTGTTATGAAAAAATGTAAATTACGTGTAATTTAGTTTTAATCTAAAAAATAAGTAAATTACATGTGATTCACTTTCAAAAAAATAATATAATGTAAAATCACATGTGATTTTGATAAAATCACATGTGATTTGAGGTATACATAATCTCATGTGATTTTTTGATGGATCACATTAAAAAATGTTAAAGTCTTTGATTGATGGATCACATTAAAACAAAGTCAAACACTTACATCACATATATGCACTTTACAAGTAAATGAGGTTTTTTCTTCTTTGAGTGTTATTTATCAAAGAAGTTAAATTGTCGTATTTAACTATCGCTGTGCACTTTGTGAAAATATAGCAATTATTGTTTGTGATCATTTAACTTCTTTGATAAATAAGCCATTTAAACAAACAGTCAACGATAGATAGAGATAATTTAACTTCTTTGAAAAAAGTTAAATTGCTATATCCACAACATTTTCGTCATTTTCGTCTTCATTTACAACCCCAGATCCACAACATAATTAAATTGCTATGGTGACGCAGATCTGAATACGCCATGGTGGTGGTGACGATATGGTGGAGGTGATGCCGGTGGAGCGACGTTGACAGTTGTTGATGGTTACGGGTGTTGTTGATGGTCTTAGATCTGAAGTTTAAATGGCGATGGTGATGTTTTGAAGGTGGTGGTTGTTATCGGAAGTTTAAATGGCGAACAACCACCGCTACCACCACCTCCACCTCCGGCGTACCGCACAACCAAATCCCGTCAGTGTGTGTGGAAGGGTGTCGAGTAAATGAAGAATTGAAATGAAAAATATTTGTAAAGAATTGAAAAAAAATGTGTGTGTGAAAGATAAAGTGTGTAAGAAAGTGTCAGTGTGTGTGGAAGGGTGGGGTGTTAGGTGGGTTATATAATTACAAAAATGCCCTTTTGTTTTTTAATTAGGAATAATCTGCTCGATCAGATTAAAATGAGATCAATGGCCACGATGAAGCGATTTGTACTTTATTTTTTCTTTGTTTGCTACTGAACTTTTCTCATATATCCAATGCTAAACGTACAGCTTCAGATATAATTAGAAAGAAAATTATTAATTTCGTTTGACATTAGTCATGACTCATGATAACATGCGAAGATATGCATATCTATTATCTCTTGTGAACTTAATAACCTAAGAGTAAAACTAATAAAATATTCACGTATTTTAAAATTGTATTGGCTTGAGATATTTATTTTTTTTATTAATATATACAATCATATATTTCAAATTTTGTTTGACTTGAAACAGATTATATGTTGAAAAAAGTGACAATCGAATTAAAGAAACCTACAACTAAAATATGAAATATTATAAAAGATGACACACGGATATAACGTGAAAACCCCAATAGGGTAAAACCACTAAGAAGCGAAAGATACGTTTACCACGTATGATGAAAACTATGAGTTACACCTTCTCTCAAACTACAAGAATAAACACTTATATCTCTTGTATTAGGAGATATTACAAACTCTAATTCTACTCACAATTGGAGAAAGAAAGAAACCAAGAACACTTTGTGTTGCGTTGGAATGGGATGAAGAAATGGAGCATGCATCATTGCCTTTTATAGACATTTCATCTTGGCCCTTCTACCAACTTGTCCATGAGATAAGATTCTCATATCTCATATCTCATATCTCATATCTCATATCAGGTACAATAACCAACTTGATCTTCCAACTTGCAAGATTCTCTGAATGTAGATACAATGTATCTGTTAACAATCTCCCACTTAAAGATCCGATCGAAGCTAAATCAATCTTCACACCGTTATCCTTCCTTGCACTTCCATGTTGATTACATTTCCGCTAGGCCGCATGAGGATCAGCACCATATAAACTTGTCACAATTGATTGCTTTCGTCAGATAATCTGCCACGTTATCATCAGTATGAATTTTGTGCATATCCACGGTTCCTTCTTCCACTTTCTCAAGAACGAAGTGATACTGAACTCGTATATGCTTTGTCTTTGAATGAAATGTTGGATTCCTTGCCAGATACAAGGCGCTCTGATTGTCACAAAGTAGAGTAATTTTCTCTTTTTCGTGCCCGAGCTTTTTCGACAACATCTTCAACCATATCGCTTTGCTTGCTCGAGCAAACAGCAACATATTCTCGCTTCATTGTTGACATGGCCACAACCGATCGCAGCTTTGAAACCCACCATCGCTCCGCCGAAAGTGTAAACACATACCCGGTGGTTGATTTACTTCCATCAAGATCACTGCGTAATCGTAATCAACATATCCTCGACAGCTTAAGTCGATTCCCATAACATAATGCAACATCCGAGGTTCCTTTAATATATCTAAAGATCCTCTTCACAGCTTCCCAATGCTCTCTACCAGGTTCCGCCATGTACCGACTCACTACTCTTAATGCCTGTTCAATGTTTGGCCTTGTATAAATCATCGCGAACATTAAAATTCCCACTGCTGATGCATACGGTACTCGAGACATCTCCATCCTCTTTTCTTCACTGCTAGGACTCATCTTATAGGATAACTTGACATTAATAGGAAACGGGGTTGTTATTGGCTTACAATCTTGCATATTAAACCTTTACAAGATTTTCTTCACATAACTTTTCTATGAAAGCCAAATTTTCCTACTAACTCTATCTCGGTGAATTTGTATCCCTAGAATCTTGTTTGCGGGTCCAAGGTCTTTCATCTCGAATTCCCTAGCCAGTTGAGCCTTCAATTTATTGATACGATCTATGTTGGGTCCTGCTACTAACATGTCGTCAACATGTAACAGTAAGATAACAAAATCATTGTCTCCAAACCTCTTGTAATATGCACAAGGGTCTGTGTGTAGTCTGTTATATCCAAGGCCAATGATGAAAGAATCAAATCTCTTGTACCAACACCGCGACGCCTACTTTAAACCGTACAAATATTTGTTTAACCTGCAAACCAAGTTCTCTTTTCCTTTATGTTTAAAACCTTCTGGTTGGAGCATGTAAATTTCTTCCCCAATATTTCCATAAAGAAATGCAGTTTTCACATCTAGATGTAAATCATATGTAGCACATATTGCCAAAACCACTCGAACAGTTGTCATTCAAACCACATGGGGAAAAATCTCTTTGAAGTCGATTCCCTCTTTCTGAGCATATCATCTGACTACCAATCTTGCACGATACCTCTCCACCTGGTCATCACTGTTCCTCTTGATCTTATACACCCATTTGTTTCCAATTAATTTTTTTTCCCGCTAGTAGTGGCATCAGTTCCCACGTTTTATTCTTATGAAGAGCTTCAATTTATTTTTACATTGCTTCCATCCACAATGATGCATCTGAATTATTCAGTGCTTCTTGAAGAGTTGATGGCTCTCCTTCCTCTGTAAGAAGACAGTATGCAACGTTACCCTCCATAACATAATCCGAATGCCACACCGGACGTTTTCTTTCACGATTAAGAGTACGAGTCATTGGAGCTTGAGACTCGGTTGTCTCATTCACCTCGTGTTGTGGTACGGCTTCAAAAGAATCACTCGACTGAAATTGCTTTTTCATCTGTATCTTACCAATTTGACTCACTAAATATAAGCCTAATTGACCCATCTCCATGCAAATGGGTTGAAATTTCCACCAATAATAAATAATTTTGTTTCATTTAAAATATATCTTTCAACAACCCTCAAATGGTCAAGTGGTAAGATCGAGGTTAAAGGTTCAAACCTCACAACGTGTGTACGTACAGTTAGGGGTGGCTAGAGAAAGGTCGGAAACGGTCCCGAGATTAACTCGGTGAGACCGCCTACATATGAGTCAGAAAGACTTTCCCTCTTCGAATAGCATGAACATGAAAAACCATATCCGTTTTCCATTTTAAAATTTATCTTTTCTGAATCTAATTATTCAATTTGACCCTAACCACATCCGTTTTCCAGTTAATTAACTCAAAAGCTTAACATGGGTCATATCTTTTTTAGTCTTGAACAAGACATTTGGTCATTGAACCTGGTGTTTTGTTTTCAGTGATCTACTTATATCGATGATCAAGTAATATTGGTGTTTGAGGTTCATCAATGGTGGAACACGACACAGAACTAGAAAGAATGCTAATCTTATACTGATTGTACAATAAATCGTACGACCAGGCCTTCGATGGTGATCGAAGGGTATGAGGGGTGATATGCTTGCGCCAAACTTGTAGTCAATCGCAATAAGAAATAGTAGACACTTCGTTATGATTGCGCAGGGTTGGGCCTCGCGAACCACCTCCGGCGTGAATGAGTATATGATATGGGTTGTGAATAATATAATGTATGTGAAATCTGTGGTGAGTGAACATACCATTGAAATGACCCGTCCAACCTATTTATAGGTGATGAAAATAGCTTGAAGAGCGTTAGCACACGCTAGGAGATCATGGGGCGTTCCCGATTTGTGGTAATCGCTAGGCTTCATCCCCACTATCTCGGACTTGGCGGGAAGCTAAGGACATAGTGGGAACGTGGGGAAGACCAAGTCAAGGTTCTTATTTGTCTTGGCATCTTCAAGAGAAGACACCGGGGCATAGGCCTTCACCGGCGGATTCCCAACCGTAACCATGTCAACGATGAATGGTTTTACGCCACCAATGACTTATGAAGAAAGACTTGGGTCTTCGAATGCAATTTCGATCGAGGTCGAAGGGGGTCCTTCGACCGATCGGAGGGTACGTCATCAAGCCCCCAATGAAAGTGATATGTACGAGCAAGAAATATTGCTTACGACTCGAAATAAAACGAAACCTCCCTTCGTCACAAAAATGAACGAAGATGAAAAGTCTTGTTAATATTGACCGATTAAATGCATGATTAATCCTAACTACCCTGTTTCCTCGGTAGAAGTAAACATCCTTTCAAAATTTAAAAAGATTTGGAATCCGTAGAAAAGGGATAGGTCCGGACACGTGTAGGGTGAGATGCAACATTTGTAGGTATATAAAATGCAAAAACAAGAAACCCTAACAAAGTAACTCTCGCCCAAAGTTATTCACCTACTAAAATTTCTTCCGATCAAGCCTTCACCAAACAAGGTAAAGTGCTCCTTCTTCTCTATATTTCAAATATATTTTGTATTCTTTAGAAGGTATCATGTCTACCAATAAAAATTTGTGATAAAACAACAAGGTCACATTAACCGTGGAGAGCTTAAAGCGTTCCTCATTGATTATCCCATTCCAAAGGAACATAAAATAATGCTACCGAGTAAAAATCAAAGGATATTTGATGCCCCGAAAATTATGTAGGCTTGATACCCATGCTTTCACCACTTCCAATCTTAGGATACCTTTGCATCCTTTGATCTTAGAATTCCTCCCAGACATGAAGTACACATTTCTAGGTTCAACCTGTTTGCCTAGCCAAGCTTACAACATACATTGTTATGTGTAAAGCCTATGGGTTTGAACCATCCTTGACCGTGCTTAGGGTTTTTGAATCTATACCCGGAGGAGATTGGTTGACCTCGCCAAGAGGGTGAAAGGATGTGCCCATTTTGATAGATAGACCATTTACGAACATAAGGAACCTGGAAAGGCAAGTTCTTTATATCCAAACCACCATTATCCCTCCCGTGACTACTGCATTGTTAAACCCGGACTTTCAATATGATGAGAAAAGGTTCACCGATCCATTTCCTTATAACGTGAGAAGAAACCCATTGTATCGGTTTGGCTCGTCATCCACCGACCGCCAGACCTTCCCCGAGCCAATCCTGCTCATGGTCGGCATTGCCGAAAGATGGGAGGGTCTCCGTGGTACCGAGATAATTTGTGATGGAGAAAGTATGTACTTTTTAAATTAACATAAAAACTAAAACTTATCTCGTTGATATTTATCTCATTTTCTTCTTTGCAGACATGTCGCTCAGAACTTTGTTGTACCGGAGGTGCAAAGGAGGTAAGCTTTCTTCAAAGAATCCCAAGAGACAAGCTATGGCGCTGGCTCCCCATCGGTGTCTATAAACAAAGATGAGGTAGAAGCCCACCAGAGCTCAGATCCTCCGCTCCTCCATCAAAGGAACCCATTGATGTAGAAGATCGGTGGTGGAGAACGTTGTCGACTCAGACGAACCGGCCTCCAAGGAGCATTGGCTATCGAGACCCTCCCATAGGTGAGAGGGTCCAAGCGTGAAAGGTGCCAGTGCTAAAGCCGTGAAGTCCGCCTTGAAAAGAAAGCTCATTCTACCTACTCCTCCTCTCGAACTACCCCCAAGAGTGCCCGGTGGTAAGGCAGGAATTTCCACCATCGGGGCTCCCAGTGATGACATCCATGGTAAGTTTCCTTCCGTGAAACAAAATTAGATGCCAATAATAATATATTAACGAATGTACATATGTTGCAGACTTCACGACACGAAGGAGCTTCTTCTCCCTAGCTTGTCACTAACTTGTGAGCTATGTAATCCCACCCAAGTGGAAGGGTGATGGATAACATGTCTATAGAAAGGCTCTATGACCTACATGATAAAAGTTATGTTCGCCAAAGCATGCTTGACAACCAACTCAATGCTAGGACAAGGAATTGCTCCGTCGTTGTTACCAAAGCCCGAGAAGAAATGGATGTTATCCGAGGAGGAGAAGGCCGTGGATCAAGTATGCACTGGAGAAGAAGTGTGAGGAAGCATTGAGGATTTTGATAAGAACCCTTGGTGCAAGATCTTAGAGTGAGAATGAAAAGCTCAAAGGTCGGCTTGGCAACAAGCGAGGAGCGAGCGAAAGCAGTTAACCGTCAAGGTTCAATGGTTGTTGGCTATAAGGAGCATATATATGTTCTTTCATCCAAGTGTGGGGCCTCGAACAAGAGAGGGCAAAGTTGTTGGACCAAGAGACCAAGCTCCGAGAAAGGTAGATGGATTGAACCTTCGTCTCAAGATGTCAAGAAGGACAGGTGGACCTAATAACCAAAGTGATCACCTATATTGCTATGGAACTTTACCATAGCAATGATGGGATTGCCATTGGGAATGTGGTGAATTTCGCCATTTTTCATGGCAAGTGTACCACTTTGGAGGAGGTAGCTAAGACCGGGGAACCAGCAGGTCGAGAAACTTCCGTACTACTGGGCAACTCATGAAAAAGAATATGATGATGCAGGTAATCACTTAACTACTTTAGAGTTCCCTTTCCTTGCAGATGTGACGAAGGACCCAGCGGCCTCGATTGAGGACCTGCTAGCCAAGAATCCAAGAACAGTCCAGCCTCCATCCTCCTCTAAGAGGACTCCATCACCCCAGGTTCCATCCCCAGGTTCAGCTGATCCCACTAATTCTAAGGTTTAATGAAGGCAACCATGTGGTTGTAATTTGATCCCTAGGGTGGTATGTACCCTATTTAAAACAATTGTCTGTGTTCCTTTCCGTGCTTCGTGCGATGAAACAATTAACTTGTGGTATGTGTGATGTAGGCTACGGCCTAAGACAATATTTTATTTTGTTGGATCATTAAGGCTATTGTTCTGCTTTAGACTAGTTGAACTAGTCATTAATCTACAATGAAGCCCCTAGGGCTCGAATTTTGCCATGTTTGATTCTTCTCATTTTATTTTTACTTATGTAAAAATACTTGTTACAACCTAAGGCGTATGGTAGATGCATAGCCTCATTGAGTGTAGTTACTTCACCAAGAATATTAGCAATCGTGATAATTTAACTACGACAGAGGGTCGCGACCAATTCGCCTTGATCCTTTGGGCGTGAAAGGCTTGAAATACCTTAAGGCCATATAGGAAAGTTAATGTGAAGTTGAGATGGATGTTATGCATGTGAGCAAGACATGTTGTTTAGTCTTTGTACATCCCTTCGACATTGAAACTTATAAAGCGACTTGGTGGACAAATCTTTGTTGTATTGAACGAAACAAGAGATTTGAGGAAATGTGTTATTATCATTAAGTGGGTAGGGAGGATTACATCATTTTAAGAAATGAATACTAGACGCCTACCATTAATGCTTCTTTCCCTAAGTGAGAAGAATGCAAATACATTGATTGAAAGCAAATAAAATGTGTCCTTAGACATTGTAAGTTTCATACGTAGAACTTACGAAGAGTAGTGCCATTCCGTGTTCTATCAATAGCGTCTCCTTCCAAGGTTTCCACTTGTAGGCCCCATTGCCATATACTTCCTTAATAACGTAGGGTCCTTCCCATGTAGGTCCCAGCCACCACAGTACTCGATTTACTTGCGCTATTGAGTCGGAGGACATATTCCCTGGTTTGAAAGTCAAGGCCCGACTCGCTTGTTATAGTACCTTTCAATCTTTTGCTTGTGGATAGCCTCTAATTGAGGCTATTTCCTCGCTCTTCAAGTAGGTCTAAGTTACTACGAGTCTTTCTTCGCTATCCGCCGCTCAAGTTCATGACCCTTCGCTTCGACACTTACTCGGGGGATGACAGCTTAGTGCCATATGTCAAGTCGAAGGTGTTTCTCCGTGACTTGACTTCAGATGCTCTATGTGCCCAAAGTACTTGAGGTAGTTCATCTACCCAACCGTGATGATCGTATCCCACCTTCGCTCTATACCTTGTACAATGTCTCTATTGGTAACTTCCACTTGCCCGCTCCTTAAGGATGGTAAACGAAGTAAAGATTGTTTGATGTTCGACCTTTGCAAAACACTGGAATACCCTTCGCGAACTGCTTCCGCTATCGTAAATGATGATGTGAGGTACTCCGAACCGCAGATAATATGTTCCCACACAATTTTTCCATGTGTCTTCTTGTGATGGATGCCAAAGGCTTCGCTTCCACCCATTTAGTGAAGTAATCGATGGCTACGACCAAGAACTTTACTCCTCCAGAGCAACCGCGGGGCCTACAATATCTATCCCCATTGGTCAAGGGCCATGCGGACGCTACGGAATTCATATCTTGCTTTGGTATCCTTGGGATTCTTGAGTGGACTTGACACGCTTCACACTTCTCGAATGATGTCGACAACGCCCCCGCATCGAAGGCCGAATATCCGACCCTCATGACTTTGGAGACAACGGAACGGGTCATGCATGAAGTCCGCATGATCCTTCATGCACTTCTTGGATGATGTTGGCGGCTTGCCTTGGTCCTACACAATCGAGCCAAGGGATGTAAAAGACCTTCAGATAAGCAATTTCCCATGATTCTGCATCGCGGTGCTTTGATGCGCACCTTCGAGCCAACTTCGATCCTCCCAAAGATACCACTTATTAGATATTCTCTAATTAGAGTCATCCAATTCGAGTCTTCCTCCAAGATACGCCGACACCTCCTTTCGGACTATGGACCTATCCGCCAATACTTCACCAAAACTTCCTTTGTTAGATGAGCAAATGCCATTGATGCCGCTTGCTAAGTGCATCCGCCTTCTTGTTTTGGTTTCTTCAACATGCTCTATGTTGTAAGATGCGAACCCTTCGAGCATTTCTTTGGCCTTATCCATGTATTGCTTGATCACAGTTGTCTTGCCTCGTAGGAGCCTTTTATCCGGTTGGCCACTAGTTGTGAGTCAACAAAATAGCCAAGTCTACCACTTCCATATCTTTGGCCAATCGGAGACCCGCTAACAAGGCTTCATACTCCGCTTCATTGTTCGTAGCATCGAATTCAAACGGAGTGCATAAGTGTACTCCTTCCTTCGGGATCAACGAGCATGAGACCGCGCGTAACCATCGAGCCGGAGGTCTACAAGATAAAGTTTCCATCCTTCGGTTGCCTTATCAGCTTCTTTTCAACAACCTTTTGTCATGTTTCGTTCGGAGGCGTTTCGCTAAGAAGTCCGCCAATATTTGCCCTTTGACCGAGTTTACGCCTTGTATTCAATATCATGTTCTCCTAGCTCGATAGCTGTTAGAAACCAAGACCTTGATAGATCTTAAGCACTCGGGGATCGTTAGCTTTGCGTATGTAATCACAAGCAAACTAATAGAAGATCTCTACAACTTGGTATTGTAGCGGAAAATAAATACAAGTTATAGTAACTAAGAACACTTTTGATCCTCTATGGATCTTTGATTATAGAAACTCTATGTTTCGGATAGAATCCAAGACTTTAGAAACTTTTGAGAAGCTTATCTATTACAAGATAATGTGGT
This sequence comes from Chrysanthemum lavandulifolium, assembly GCA_022545495.1. Classification (NCBI taxonomy): domain Eukaryota; kingdom Viridiplantae; phylum Streptophyta; class Magnoliopsida; order Asterales; family Asteraceae; genus Chrysanthemum; species Chrysanthemum lavandulifolium. Next base: position 189,586,004 of record CM040240.1, read on the forward strand.
TTCTTATATAAGCAAGAAACCCTAATAAGCGCTGACAATTTACGCCTACTACTATACTAGACTAAGCATGCAACTAGACAAGCATGCTACTAATCATATTGTTTTGTTAATCATCGTGTTTATTTCCCGAGTAAGCTCTACATAATACGGCGCCAACCTATACATACGGCAATGACTTTTACTCTAAAGTGAGCTTATCTCTCCCACGTGGTTCCACTTTCAAAGAAGAACACACTTTCTGCTTATCATCAACAAGTATAACTTGAAGATCATTTCTTCTTCAAAGAATCTCTTCGACTAAAGCTTCGTAATCAAGAGCTTGTGCTTCCTAGTAATCGAGATTACCTTAATTCCCAACAATCCTCCCTAAACCGAATTTGACTAGGTTAAGTTCCAGCTTCCTTGATAGATCTATAATGTCGTTGAGGATTGTAACACTTTCCTGAGGAGTGTACCATAATGTGGATCGAGCAATGAGCGGACAAGAATCGAGGATCGGCAAGAAAGAGTTAGAAGAAGAACATCTCTATGATGACCGAATCGTGAAATACCGATCTTTGCAAGAACATGTGACATCATGTACATCAAAACATATAAGTTCAATACTATTCTCATCACTTCCAAGTGTGTTAACTCCGTGAGTAGTGAATCATCGAAATTAATGGGTTTGATGTCTCTTTACCAATAGCCATTACTACCGGAGTAGCCACATGTTTGAGTTCGAAAACTATGGTACATTGATAACCATCGATTTATTGGCAAACCAAAGAACCATATAAACGGATTTGTCTTGTCTTTACCGTAGCCGCTTGCTCGTGACTAGTCAATTCTTAGGATTGGTGAAGTGAGAACCAAATATGGATGCAGTTGTCTTTACCACATGCCATATACATGTGGACTAGCCAATTCTTGGATTCCAAACAGAATAGACCATGGTGAATTGATGACCATACAACTCTCAAAGAAGCATACATGGGTGGTTGCAAACCCTATGATTTTGAGCAAACCATTACAAATTATCAATGATTTGATGTGTCTTTACCAAAGTCAGACCACTTTGGACTAGTCAATTCTTTGATATACAAAAGGTATATCGGTGAGTTAAAGACCAAGAGAAATTTTTTTTTTTTTTTTTTTTTTTTTTTTTAAGAACAAGTTATAAACCGAAAAGCTTAATAATAAGTTCGAAAAGGAAAATATAAAACCTAATTTTATTAAATAAACGCTATCACTATTTTTAAAATGATGTTTGTGTGGATTGGTGAAAGTCGCTTACTTAATAAAAATTTGACAAACAGAGGCAAATAACACAAGAAAAGCGATTAAAATGAACAAAACAAAGTAGTGCGGTGAGTACCAATTGTCCTTATGTGGAAGAAGAAGAGGCCTATTGCGCTTGTTCAAGTTGAGTTTTGATCAATCCCACCAGTGTTAAAGCATTGTCTTTCATTTCCACATGATCCGGAGGAATTTCCAATTTCGACTCAACATCTTTTCCATAAGTCTTTAGGCAGAGGATACTTTCTTTCGCATAACAGCACACAAAGGATTCCACCCTTAGTCTCAAGAACATGCACCCGAGGGAGAGGATAGAATCTCCGTGATATGAGCTTCCACCGATGTGAGTTTTCCCAAATGGAAGATGCTTTCTTGTTGGGAATATGGGAGTTCAACAACTTGAAAATCTCCTGGTAAAACATCCTGCAACCTTGTGGTTCCTTGTCACAATAATGAGTGGAAACTTGAGTGAACAGAGAAATTAAGTCACCATTAATCAAGTGCGTAATTCCTTTAGAAAAGTAAATTTATTAAAATGGAGTCCCCTCGATGAAGCACATTCATCTCATCATTCTTTAAGTTCCACCCTATCAACCCATCTGAGTTTCCATCGGGAAAATCAGTAGCAGCCCCTTCTATAATGAAAGTTGAATCATCAGCTTCAAGATCGAAAGGAGATATTTTAGCCATTCTCTTCTTCCTCTTCCCAGGCTGATAGATATCCCTTGAGGGAGCATTTTCATCTTCTTCATTGGTAGTAGGACTTGTATCAGCAGATGGAGACTGAGTGGAGGCGCGAAGTGCTTTTATCCTTTGGGATATCCTTATAGCCTTTTCTGTTTTGGTTTCGTGAGATCGCTTCTTAACTTCGTAATCTTCTCATTGTGACAACAGTGTTACCGGGAGAGGGAGCGATGTTTCGTGTGCTTCAGGAGGAATGGAAGATGGTTCACAGATTGACTCTTGTCAAGAGAAGAAGCAACTTGAGAGGTTGCTTCACAGAATGACCGGAGAAGATTCTTTGGTTGTAGCATCAACAAATTTGAGTCTTTTGGCTTCGGAGCAGCTTTTAGTTTCGTAAACTTTTAGGTTGGTAGAATTTGCTAAAGATGATGATCTTTCCCGCATGATTCGGTTATATTTGCGATACAGACATGATCGGAAAAGCCTTGACTTGCTTCATTGTTAGCCGAGTTGGACTCGAGTCTTGGTTTTTCACCACCTTCTTATTTCATCTTTAGTTGAGGGTTGTTTTGGCCTTCGAGCTTTGATGGCCCTCTTTTGTGCAATTGCTTCCTGCCTCCTTTGTCTTCCCTGAGCCCTCATTCGCTCCACATAGTTGTCACTAAGAAAATCTCCACCTAGGATACTTTGAGCTAGAGAAGGTCTTGAAATGACATGCTAAGTTAGAACATCCCATTGTGCAGCAGTCATCTGAACCCTCAATTTATCTAGTTCTTTCTTCTCTCGTGAGTTAGAGATGAGAATTCTTCTGCTTCAAATTGTTTAGCCAATGTCAGATCTTCCTTTGACTTCTCAAACTCGCCAATCTACTAGCTTGACCTAGTCTTTCCTCCTCGATCACTAGGTTAGGACCAAGCTCATCTTCGTGATGACATTTTTCCCTTTGTCATCGTGTCGCTTAGCACATTCTTCTTCAAGAAGATCAACTACAGAATTTCTTCGAGTACTTAAATCAACATGTTGATGTAGATTCTCAACCGAGGTGGTCAAGACAAGAACATCGTGATGATCATCAAGGTGAAGGGTCGATGGTTCTTGAACAGATGAAGTCTCGGTCCAAGGTCTGGAGATGCATCCTCCATTTGTATATCAGCAGATGCAACCTTATCAACTACAAAATGCAGTACAGACAACTGCAAAACAAACACTAAAACATACACAACAACAACAAACAAACTAGAGAAATATTAGAAGTTAGTGTTAGATTACAAACTAAAATATAAAGACAAACAAAAAATCTGCAGAGTGAATATAAAACAAACAAAAATCTGCAGAGTTTGCACAAATCCTCCCCTGAGGCATATGCCTCCCCTGAGGCCTATGCCTCCCCTCAAACTATGCAATCAAGGGTTTAGCATACCAATATTGACCACGAGGTGTTGAAACCTTGGTCCATCAAAAGCTTTTGTTAATAAGTCGCCACATTATTATCAAGATGGATTTTAGCCACTTTTATCAAATATTTTCATAAGCATCTCTTATAAAGTGGTGCCCGATTTCAATGTGTTTCGCTCGACCGTGAAAATCGGATTTTGACTATGCAGATGGTACTTTGATTATCTATATGAATTGTAGTGTTCATAAAGTTGTACCCATAGTCCAAAGAATTGGTTCGAATCCAAAGGACTTGTCCACGCAGCTTGCGCAAAAAGAACGATTCTCGCTTGAGTTGAGGTGGCCACAATGGTTTGTTTCTTGCATTGCCAAGAAATCAACCTTTGCCTAGAAATTGGCGACCCAGTTGTGGATCTTCTATCCGGATTGCACCAAAGATAATCACCGCCACCGAATGCTTCTAACTTGAAAGGAGATTCTTTGGGTACCAAAGACCTAAAGAGGTTGGCCTTTGAGGTACTTAAAGATCTTCTTGACAAAGATTGAGATGGGAAGCAAGTGGGTGACTTGATGTCGAGAACACACACTCACAAAGAACGAATATCGTGCCTGAAGTCGTCAGATACATCAATGAACCAATCATGGACTCAGCATGATGCACATTCACGGTAGATCTCGTTCATTATTTGCTTTAGTCTTTGAGCTTCATAAGGTGTGGTGGCGGTCTAACACCTTCCATACCAAACTTCTTCGAATGTCCTCACATATTTATCTTGACAGATAAAGATGCCATCTTGTTTCTCACGAACTTGGAGACCCAAAAGAAAGTAAGTTCTCCCATAGCACTCATTTGAAATTCACCTTCATAAGTTCCTCGAATTCCCGCACCAAGCTTCATTTCAGGAACCAAAGATAATGTCGCCCACATACACTTGTACCGTAATGATGTCGGAGTAATTCTTCTTGAGGAATGTAGTTTTATCAATAGCTCCTCTCCTATAGCCATGCTTCAAAGGAATGATGAAAGCCGAGCATACCAAGCTCTTGAGCCCGATGTAAGCCATGAGAGCTTTAACAACTTTGTAAACATGATCCGGGTGATCCGGTCTTCAAATCCCTTTGGTTGAGAGACATAAACCCTTCTTCAATCTCACCATACGAAAAGCACCTTTGACATCCATTTGATACACCATGAAGCCCATATAAGAAGCATAAGCCAAGAAAATGCGAATTGCTTCAACTCTGGCAACAGGAGCAAACACTTCATCATAATCAATTCCTTCCTCCTGTCTGAAGCCTTGTGCTACCAACCTTGCTTTGTTTTTAATCACAACACCTCTAGAATCTCTCTTATTCTTCAGAACCCACTTTGTCCCAATGGCATATTTGCCATCAGGTAGTGGAACCAAGATCCACACTTGCTGATTGTGAAATTGTTGCATCTCTTCTTGCATTGCTTCTAGCCAACTTGAATCATTAAGAGCTTGAGATACATCGGTTGGTTCCACTTGAGAGAGAAAACAAGCAAATGTATAATGTTTGAAGTCCGTGTGATTGTCTCTTTGTTGGTTGGAGACATAAGAGAAAGGCAATCATCCAAATTGAGGACTTGTGATAGCCCTTCGAGTTCGACAGTGCCGAAGATCACCTATGATGTTGGATCGAGGATGAGCAATATTGATCCTCCGAGTGGCAAGGTGGGGTTGACTTCAATGGATGAATCAAGATTAGTGATGGTTGGTTCAAATTCATCATCATAAGAGGGTGAGGTGAAGATGCCAAATGTGGGTTGATGATTTCCTAGATCCAAGGCTTTGGAAAGCGTGTATAAGGTTCACCAAAGTCCAAGATACTCGAGTAGGAAGATAGCCTTCAGCAGATTTGGGATGGCGGGTGTGACAAGGTCAACTTCAGCAGACACGTTGTTTCACCGACTTCTTCATTAGCCATCCTTCTTTCGCCCGCCTAAGCTTGGCAAAGAAATTCTTGAGTCCAAGCCTAGCAAGGTCCTCAAAGATAATGAGAGTCATCTTCATCACTTGTATCAAGAACATCCTTGAGTGGTACCGCAATATTGTTAGGAGAGAAAGAAGGCACAAGTATGGGTTGCTCATCATCTTCAAACTCATTTTCGTAGTCATCATTCAAGGGACCCGCAATGTCGGTGGGAGAGGTTGGAGACCCGCATTTTGATTAGCCAAGTGTCTAGTGTAGCCCAAAGAGTCGCTTAAGTAGTCAAGATCAAAAGACCACGAATGACCTCGCCCTGAACATTATACTTATCTTCAAAAATCTCGTGTTCAACGCTTCTCTATCTTCTTAGCTTGCGATTGTACACCTCGTAGGCCTTACTATGAGTCGAATAACCCACAATGTAGCCATCATCGCCTTCTCATCAAATTTTCCCAACGGATCACTTGGTTCGTAATGGTCACTTGACAACCGAAAGGTTTTAGGTAGTGAATGATGTGAACCTTTCCAAAGAGAAGTTCATATGGGGTTTTAAGTTGTGGTTCGGTAATGGACACCTCGTTGAGCACATAGCGTGCAAGCAACAATTTTCAAATCCGTAACATGGTGGGCGGCTTAGAGTCCAAAGCATGGATCTAGCAATCTATTAAGGTTCTATTCTTTCTTTCACCACCCCATTTTGTTGTGGGGTTCTTGGATTACTATAGTCCCTTTTATGCCTTTTGACCCACAGAGTTCTATAAGAATAGCATTTTTGAACTCGTCCCATTATCACAATCGAATACCCTTAACCTTTTGTTTAACTCGATTTTCAACAAGAGTGATGAATTCAACAAGACTTGAGATGTTTCATCTTTGGTTACGAGAAAGAAAACCCAACAAAATCACTATAGCCATCGCTATTACCAAACGTAAGAACTTATGATCAATGCTTCGACTTGAGTTGGACCAAACAGATCCATGTGAAGCAAATCAAGAGGTTCAAGAATGATGCTCATAGCATTGATGGCTTTGTAAGAAGCTACTGTTGTTTTCCTTTGTTGCAAGCGACACAATTGTGATCATTTGTGAATACTTTGGTGGGAAGTCCTTCAACAAGACCCATTTTGAGAGTTTGTTAATGGTCTTGAAGTTCACATGCGCCATTCTTCTATGCCATTTAGTGGACTCATCAAGAGATGCTTTAGCCACCAAGCAAGTGAGGTCACCACCGTTGAACTTCATTAAGGTTGAATGTATAAATTGTGAGTACGAGGAACCTTCAAGAGAATTGAAGTTTCTTCCGGGAGTTTGAAGTCTTTAGACAAAGACAAGACATTCATTCTCGAAGAAGAGAACTTTGTTCTTAGTGTCACATTTGTGAAACAGAGAACAAGTTGAAATGTCAAGTTCTTTAACAAAGTACACATTTTCAAAATCCGTGATGAGGTGTTTTATGGTGCCTTTCCCGTGATACTCCCATCACTTCCTCCAAACGCTACATTGCCTCCTCCTTCTATAGGGACAAAATTGTGATCATATCCTCTGCTTCCGACATGCTTCGAACAACCACTATCAACAATACCAATATTCTTATGCTTAAGGGATGATCCTACAAACAACAAAAATTATATACAAACAGTTAGTATGCAGAGGAGGCTCAAGTCATTATCGACTTGAACCCGCCTTGTGGATCATGTGTTTAGGGCATGAAGTTTTAGAGGATCCACCATTGTTCTTGGTCCTCCATTGATAATTTGGTCCCTTGTTAGTCCAAGAACAACTCCGAGGCTTCAAAAGAAGTTGTTCCCATATCCCTTCCCAAAGATACATGGAGTCAACATATGTAGGCCAATAGTTATGTTTAAAGTATGAGCTCGTTGGTCATTATAAGGTCTAGTAACCGAACTTCTCCAATGAGAGCGGCTTTTAGGCGCTGTGGGACATAAGGTGGAATACTAGCAACATTGGTCCGCTTAGGTTTGTGTTTCGTGAGTAGCACATGCACCTAATCTTTGTTCATAAAAATCACAATCCTTTATCAAATGAAATTCTTCGCCACATACAAAACATGTCTTCTTCTTGAAGCTTTATTCATACAGGAAGATGTTGGATTACATGCGTAAGTACTTAAAATGATACATTCAAGGAATTGTTTTTAACAGATCGATTATTCAAACATTTAAAAGATAAGTCTTCGTGAGAAACTGCCTTGGAAGATGATTCCTCGCCAGCCTTCCTAGAGGGCTCAAGCAGATCAAAGGTGCGAGCTTGGGTGTTGGTTCAGTGCTTGGGGAGGTCGACTTCTCATTTGAATCACGACTTTCATAGGAAGTAGACCTTGATCCGATGAATTGTCACCGCAGCAAGAGACAAAATCATTAGATGAGGTATCGTGGTCCGCAAGTCTTTGACTTTTGCCATATAAGTGATGTGATCCATCAAAGTCATGAGCTATGGATAGGTCTCGGGCATGAACTCACCTCTAATGGGACCGTGGACAAGATGCATTATACCTTCTTTAACATAATTAGCTAACCCTCACCGATGTAGGTTTACGCCCATCATACTTAGCTTCGGACCTACATATTTTGAAAACCTAATCCTATAGGACATGTCCGAGATCGACTAGTATAGATGATTCTATTTAAGCTTTTACGTACATTTGCCATTCATTATTCCTATCAATTTCCTCACTAGTTTTGCCTTAAGTTCTAGGTTCTCTATTACGCCTTCATCCTTTGCTTTCTCGATAGCTTTTAAGTAATTGTTTGCAACTTCTAGATCAAACTGTAACACTTTTATTTTTCTTCATAAGCTATTTGATTCTTCCGAAACCATACTTTTGTCTTTCTACGCTTTTAATGCAAGTTTATGAGCTTCATTATCAATATAACATGCATCAAACTTAGGTTTCATAGCATCAAATTCTTCTTTAAGTTCATTGTATCTAAGACTACACCAAATATACAATTGTGTACCGAGATACCCCATTAAGGCAAACCGATCATGCCTTTCATCCGTAGTGCACCTTGCAAAACAAATTCAACCTTGTCAAGATCATGAGCTTCCTCATTAATGTGTTCATGTGAAGTCCAGCTGACCTGCTCATCCATGGTGAGAGAGTCAAGCTCCGCCTTCCTCATTGTCACGATAGGAAAATATTTGGCTCCATCTCCATTCTTTCTGCCCTTGCATTCTCTAGAGAAATGCCCCATCCGATGACAAGAATAGCACCGACTTTCCCTATCAAAACGAAATGGTTCCTTTCCTTGAAAACAAACTTCCTTCCAAATTTCTTCAAACCTTTGATGTCCACCGACAAAGCCACTTGCATTTTCACTTCATTTCCTCCATATCAAGAGGTCCACCCGATCAAAGTCTTCATATGCAAGATACCGAGTATCATAGTCAAGAACAAACGAATGAAGAACATCCTCCATCACACTACTAGATCTAGCTTGAGAACTTGGAGGAGTGGGACGAGGTTATGTGGTGAAGGGGAGTTGAAGATGATGATGGAAAGTAGTTGGAACTAGGAGATGATGGGAAATAGTTGGAGCTAGGAGCTTGTACCATCATGTTGGAATGAGAGGTCCCAACAAAAGTCGCATGGTTAGAAGAAGATGTACGGTAGGAGTCTTGACATCCGTTCGAGGGTTCGAGTCTGTTGTATAGCTCATCAAAGGTGAGCATGTCCACCCTCCTTTAGCCTTGAGTGCAATGCTAACATGCAACCATGATGGTGGCAAGGACCTCAAGAACTTTGAGTTGCAATCTTCATTGTCCGGTTTAGCATTCAAATTGATTCACCGACTCAAGATCCTATGGAACCCGTCAGATCCCTTGTGGATACCTTCTTCTTCGATATGTTGAAGTCCCAAATCGTTGTCTTAACATGGACTTCCTCATTCTCTTTGATTCTTCATTTCCACCAAACCTTGCTTTGAGAGCCATCCAAATATCTTTAGCATCATCCATATGATGAAAATCACATAGATGATCTTCTGTATGGCTTGAAGCGAATAGTCTTCACTTTATGCTCTCTCCGCATGGCCAAGACTTCTTCAAGAGCTTTTGGTGGAGCCATGATAAACTTCCCATCTCTGCAGAATCATCTTCTTTAGACTATTTCCTTTCTTTACTACCTCCCACAGATTCCAATCAATATTGGAAATCCAGCTTCCATCTTCATAGTCCAAAGTTCATATTCTTCCTCTTAAATAAGGGAATTTACCATTGTCGTTTGTGAGACCGAGTTGTTGCATGGAAGTGGTGTTGGTGTTGGTGTTGTTTGTGTTGGTGACTTCATTTTCAGATCCGATCCGCATGGTGAATGAATGTTTGGTTGTATGGGGTGAGACGGTTCTTAGTATCGTAGAGACTTTCCCGAGGCTCGATACCACTTGTTAGAAACCAAGACCTTGATAGATCTTAAGCACTCGGGGATCGTTAGCTTTGCGTATGTAATCACAAGCAAACTAATAGAAGATCTCTACAACTTGGTATTGTAGCGGAAAATAAATACAAGTTATAGTAACTAAGAACACTTTTGATCCTCTATGGATCTTTGATTATAGAAACTCTATGTTTCGGATAGAATCCAAGACTTTAGAAACTTTTGAGAAGCTTATCTATTACAAGATAATGTGGTTTCTTATATAAGCAAGAAACCCTAATAAGCGTTGACAATTTACGCTTCTACTACTATACTAGACTAAGCATGCAACTAGACAAGCATGCTACTAATCATATTGTTTTGTTAATCATCGTGTTTATTTCCGAGTAAGCTCTACACATACGGCGCCAACCTATACATACGGCCACCGACTTTTACCTAAAGTGAGCTTATCTCTCCACGTGGTTCCCACTTTCAAAGAAGAACACACCGTCTCGCTTTATCACTCACAAGTATAACTGGGCAAGATCATTTCTTCTTCAGTAATCTCTTCGACTAAAGCTTGCGTAATCAAGAGTTTGTGCTTCGCGTAATCGAGATTACCTTAATTCCCAACAATAGCCCATTTAGCTATCCTTCCATTTCTCCGGTTTGAAAGTATCCGCTTAATTGGCTTGTCAAGAAGCACGGTTATGGGGTGAGCTTGGAAATACCTTCAAGGCGCCTTGCAAAGATGAACCAAGGCCAAAATTAGCTTCTCCAATGTCGGATAATTTAGCTCACCTCAGAGAACCCTACTAACGAAGTAGATAGGAATTTGCTTCTTCTCCTTTCTCACAATAACAACAGTCTTGATGCTTTTGAAGGAGGTCAATATACATGAACAACACTTCGCCTTTGATTGGGGCCGTAAGTGTAGGTAGAATAGCCATGAACTCCTTGAGCTTTTGGAAGGTCGCTCGCATCTATGCTCCATCGAACGCTTTTTGTCCGTGCATCCTTTGAGTGTTTTGAAGAACGGTAAAGATCTGTCTGCACCCTTCAATAAGAACCTCGCCGAGGGTCGCTAGCTTTCCGTTAAGACTTTGCACTTCCTTTAGGGACTTAGGAGGTCGCAAGTCCGTGATGGCTTTGACTTTCAAGGATTGGCTTTAATACCATGCCTGGTGATCGATGCCCCAAAATTGTCCTTCTTCCACACCAAAGGAACACTTCGGGATTTAATTTCATATTGATGGCGCGGTCGGTCGAAGTTTCCTTAATGTCGGAGAGCATATCCTCCTCCGATCTACTCTTGATTACCATATCATCTACGTAGGCCTCCGATTCCTACCTATCTCGCTTGTGGAAGGCTTTGTCCACTAATCGTTGGTAGGTGGCACCGCATTTTCAAACCAAAAGGCATCTTTTGTAACAATAAACGCCTTTTTCCCGTAAAAGGTTGTCTTCTTCATCCTCTTCCGCCATTTGTATCGATGGTAACCTTTATAAGCGCCTAGGAAACACTTTAGCCGAAACCCCGACAAGGATTCCACCTTCCAATCAATCTCGCGTAGGTAGCAATCCTTCTGACAGCCTTGTTAATATCTCGTGAAGTCTCACGCACATTCTCCATCCTCCGTCAGCTTCTTGACCATCACCGGATTGGCCACCCAAGTTTGATACTTCACCTCTCCGAGTATGCCCGCCGCTACGAGTTCGTCCACTTCTTTGCATGCAGCGGCATTTCTTTCGTGAGCTAGGCTTTGACGCTTTTGTTTGATGGGTTCAATATGTTTGAACTCATTGAGCTTGGTTCGGTCAAGGGCTTTCCGCCTATGGTGAGAGTTCGGGGACCACCGCCATGTCGAATAGGTCCATGCGAAGACATATGCGTTAGCACGAAGTACCTTTTCCAATTCTCGCTTTAAAGGAGGTTGGAGTCGCTTCCGATTACCACCGCCCGATCGGGTAGAGATGATTTACCACGATGCTCTTCAACACAAGATAACCGAGAACATCCTTCAAGGCTCCTCCGAAACCTGTTTGATCCTTTTGCTTTCTCGTAGACTCCTTCACCTTATAGCCGGAGAAACCGCTCCAATGCCGAAGGTGTTTGGAATTTGATCGCGGCATGTATGGTTGAGACAACGATACCCATCTTCTCATAGCTATTCTCCCTATCAAGAGGTTGTAGGAGATTCCGACCACGATCGTGAAAACCGAGTTTCGCTCTTTTTAGCCTCCCTTCTCCGATCGTAACCTCTAGAGGACTTCTCCCAAGGGCCATGAATGTTCCCCGAGAACCCTACTAAGGGTACCTTCGAATCTACTCTCTTCGACCTTAGTGAAGGTATGAGCTTTAGAAAACATCGTCAGAGATAACTCGCAGAGCTACCGCAGCCAAGGTAGGCTCACACTTCTGTTGGAGATCAAGACTTTGATCACCACAGGTCATTTGAAAGAACTTTCCTGCGATTGAAGGAAAAGTGACATCTCCTACTCCGCACAAGGCTTCCTCTGCTTCTTTCCTCTTTGAACTAGAACCCTCTTTGTATACCATGAGGATGGGTGCTTGGTGTGTGGTATCTTTCCCAACCGTGTGTCGGAGGCTTTGTCTTTACCTCTTTTATGCCCTTCACCAAATGTCCCAATTGCGGGACTTTACTGCCTCTTCTATCTCGCTTCTTGAGTTCTCTCAGAGTTGTTGGTGTCATGTCCATAATCATTATGGAAGTAGTAAAATTTGGAAGTATATCCGGGCCTTCCTTTGTTTGCCAAGCGAGGAGGAGGATCAAAGGCCTTCGCAGCCCTTTTCCAAGCAAGTATCTCCTTGGAGATTTGGACAAATTAGCCAAGAGCCCATGGTTGATGTTTTTGTGGTACGTGTGAACTCGTCCTTATTTTTGTGCTTGTTCCTCGACCCTTCCCACGAAGGATGCTTCGGGTTTTGTTTGTGACTTTCTTTATTTTCGACCGAGCCCCATTGGTAGATACTTCTTTTGCTTCGATCCGTGTGTAAGCCTTCTCCACCGCACCTTTGTAGGTTGCGGGAGATCGCTGGAGAGGAATTCGACCAGACTTTTGTTTCAGAGGCCATGCACAAAACCCGAAATGCGCTCGTCTTCGTGCAAGCCCATTATTTGTAACGTGTCGTCGGTGTATCTGGTAATGAAAGCCCCGGTGCTCTCATTCTCCCTTTGCTTGATGTTGTGCACTTTGTCAAAGCGCCCTTGTAAACTTTTTCTCATTGGCTAAAATGTGATCCGAACTTGGCCTTGAGATCGTCCAAATTCACAATGCTACCCGGTTTTGCCTGCTCCACCATATTCGAGCTGAGTCTCGTAAGGTGTAGGTAAACATATGACAAGCGACAGCATAACCCACTTCGCATTCTAATAGCCCTTCAAACAAGTGTAAAAGTTATCCGGATCCCTTTTCCATCGTAGGTACCAATATGCGGGCATTTTCAACCCGTCGGTGAGGGTAATCTTCATCCATCTTACGAAGGGTGTTGTGGAGCCCATGGGCTCCGAATAAAGGCGCTATAAGGTGGCATGTAGGTAGGGGCATTGTACGGGTTATGATTTGGAGGTATCCCAACAGGGTTTTGGTTGACATATTGAGGGTAAGCAGTAGGTATATAAGGTGGGTGACTTCCTACAGGGTACGAAGGATATACCGTAGGTTGCCCGTAGGGTATACTTCCGTATGGTTGAATGAAATTGGGGTTACTAGCCTGCCCATTAGGTGGGGGATAAACCCCTTGAGGGTAAGATTGAGCCTGAAAAGGAGGGTACATACCATGAGGAGGAAGATTTCCTCCTCCATTCATTTGAGATGGATTGCCTTCTACGCCGGATGCGTGAGAAGGCTGCAGTGGAACCCCTGCTTCAGTTCTTCCCAGATGAGCTGCCAAGAGTGGTGGCAAATTAACCTCCGTAGTCTCCCTTCGTGACTCCTTCCATTAGAGCCTTCTATTGTGCCTTCCCGCCTAGTCGGAGCCTCTCCGTAACGCCTTCAAACCAACCGACCTTCCGCCAGGCCTCGATTGCTCGGAGACCCTATCCTTAGCACCGAGCGAGTAGCCCTGTGAGCCAAAGGCCTAGTCTCCATTTCCAACTCTTCGTCATACTCATCGCTGAGTATTCTAACTCCCCACGCATCTCCACATTCCGAGCTTGCCTCCTTCGAGCTCTTAGTAAAGATTCTAATGCTTGATGTTAGCCTCGACAAATGCCGGACTAATTACGTGTTCGTGGTTAGCCGAGGTTGAAGCATGGTTGTTGGGGTTATTTCGAGTGAGATCGTGTGGTAAAAGTGGATGCGTTATGTTGGGAAGGTTGTTAGGTCGCTGATCGATTGGTGTCAAGGTCGAGAAACCCGAGGGATGTATCTTCTCTTCCTCGAGTCATGCCGTAAAACCAGTGAGAGTGATTGACCGGGTAAGTTTGGAATAACGAGACCAATAGTAGCGGGTCCCACGGATGGCGCCACCGATTGTACAATAAATCAGACGACTGTGACTTCGATGGTGATCGAAGGGTATGAGGGGTGATATGCTTGCGCCAAACTTGTAGTCAATCTGCAATAAGAAATAGTAGACACTTCGTTAAGTGATTGCGCAGGGGTTGGGCCCTGCGAACCACCTCCGGCGTGTGAATGAGTATATGATATGGGTTGTGAATAATATAATGTATGTGAAATACTGTGGTGAGTGAACATACCATTGAAATGACCCGTCCAACCTATTTGTCTTGGCGGGGAAGCTAAGGACATAGTGGGAACGTGGGGGAAGACCAAGTCAAGGTTCTTATTTGTCTTGGCATCTTCAAGAGAAGACACCGAATGGCATAGGCCTTCGGCTGGCGGATTCCCAACTGCTAACCATGTCAACGATGAATGGTTTTACGCCACCAATGACTTATGAAGAAAGACTTGGGTCTTCGTAATGCAATTTCGACTGAGGCCGAAGGGGGGTCCTTCGACCTGATCGGAGGTTACGTCATCATATACCCTGCTGAATTTGCGTCTTGGGCCTTTTTGTAATGTTTTTTTCTTTAAATAAGATAAAGAATTTAAAATTTGCTATTGTAGTTTTTTCCAAGGTTGTCAAGATCGGGATCTTACCTGTGATCGTTTTCCTTTGCAAGATCGTGATCGAAGATCGGATCGGATCGTAAGATCCTACCGAATGTTAATTCTTTATAGTTTATGTAATTTTATACAAATTTACAAATTCTAATACATTATAACAATAAAATAATATGAATGTTTCATATAAATGTTGTCCTAAATTATAATTATAAAATGTTAAAAGATTAACACGTTGTTTTTGAATTCTACAAACAAACAACCCATAAATTTGTAGTTTTTAGTTTGTAACCGAGAAAAGTAAGATCGATCGGATTAGATCGTGAAGATCGTATGGAAAGATCGATCCTATAAGATCTTAAGCTCGCAAAGATCCTATGTAGGATCCGGATCGCTTTTGATTTGCAGATCGTAAAATCGAAGATCCCAAGATCGTGATCGATCCCGACAACTATGGTTTTTCTCTTCAAAAGTTTGTTATGGTAGTGCATATATACCTTTGTCGTTAATCCAGGATGTGTCAATGAATGAACTTTAAGCATCTTACTTTTGATTATTACATTGCCATACACATGAACATTTGAACCTTTAAAAAATCTACTCAAACTACTATTTTAACAGACAAGGTGATTGAGAACTGGTGAGTATTAGAGGACTCATATGTTTGTCGTCTCGTGAATAATCACCCGGCCACAAAAACTAAGATTACTGTGCACACAAGTTAATTTGTAACTTTGTATCATGCTACATATCATGCAATAAACTTATCATGTTTGAAAATGTAATTATAACACAATCCCCAATCCCGGAAAAAACAAATGGAACACAATTTGCAATGCTCGAAACTCAATAATCAATAACTTAATTGTATAATAATCCAAACATAAGCAACCCAAACAGGTGGTTTCTAGGAAGAGAAATTTAAAACTCAAACATGTTAAAGAAGATACGACCTACGATATGATTGAGCTACCTTAATGTCGTTTCGGAAATGGATTTATTCCAATGTCTCGAAGCCTGTCACATGCAGGAAAAGATTGTTGGGCTACAAACTCATTGTTCATCCCACCACTTTCTTCCTGGCATATTTCTTGTACCATTTTTATGTATTCCACGATGACATACTTTTCAAATTCGGCTCTTGCAGGAGTTCCAACAGGATATTCCTTATCAAACCGCCCACGTGATCTTACATAATAATCTATTCCATATTTATTGGTCTTCATATGATTCTTAAAAGCGACATTTTTGTTTAATGAATATGGAGCTTCATTGTGAGTTAATGCAATATAAGGCAAGCAAATAAACAAGACAGTAGCCACTGCTATAATGAAAACAACACTAAACCATCCAAAACACTTGTCAGCGGAATCTGGATATTGATTCCCACTCTCAATCTGCTCAACAGGAGTTGCAACTTGCTCAGTACCATACTTAGTACCACCCATGGCGAGTCAACAAAATCTTGAGAAAAGATTAATCAATGTTAGGGTTTCAATCGGATATTAATATATATTATGTTTTGACTCATACGCATGTAGCCAAAAGCATTTACATGTGACTCGTAAATCTAACCAAAGAAAACTGAGACACAAATTGTAACTGGAAAAATAAAAGTTACCGAAGAACACGCATAAAATCCAATACATGCACTGAAGGAATCATCATATATTTTTTTAAACATCAAATATTCTCATACCATTAGTTTAAAAGATTGTCAATGAAAAAATATCAACATATATGTGAAGTAAACTTGTATCTGATAACTCATAATCTATAGATCCTTGAAAAAAAAAAAATAAATAAATAAATAAATAAATAAATAAAATAAGATCAAGATCTAGACTATAGTCTACGTGCTAATTAATCAAGCAGTAGATATAGTTAGAATAATGACCAACACTATCACATCTAAGAGTGACGATAAAGAAAGTTTATTATAACATGCATGCATATTACCTCAAAATTACAATGAAAAAATGGCTGCCCAATCAGTCTTCGAAGCTTCAAAACCCTTTGTGAATGATTATATAGGGCTCGTTGGCATACATTTTGAAAGAAAATGATTCACTTTCCATATGTTATATATTTAGTTACCTCATATAACTTTAAAGTGAATCAAAATATATGTGTATCTAGTCTCTCTACAGTAAGATATCATATCTAAGATATTTTTAGCACGTAAAAAATATTACAGTGAGAGTGTAATTACAATGCTAAAGATATCAAAACTTTATTGGTAAATATATCCAATGCTAAACGTACAGCTTCAAATATAATTAGAAAGAAAATTATTAATTTCGTTTGACATTAGTCGTAACTCATGATAACATGCGAAGATATGCATGTCTATTATCTCTTATAAACTTAATAACTAAGGTTAAAAGCAATAAAATAGTCACGTATTTTAAAAATGTATTGATTTGAGATATTTATTTTTTATTAATATATACAATCACATATTTTTAAATTTTATCCCGACTTGAAACACGTTATAACGTCAGTCATCATGTGGCAACGTTAGTTCATTTAATCAACGAACTTTTGCAAAATTAGTTCTTATACCGACGGCCGTTTTTAATTAACTAAAAATTTAGTTTTCTTACTTGTTCGTTTTTATACATTCTCTCCGTTTTTATATGTTTTCATCCGTTTTTATACATTTTCGCCCGTTTTATTACGTTTTCGTCTGCTTTTATACATTTTCGCCCGTTTTATTCCGTTTTTATACATTTTTGTCTGTTACTATGCTATTTTCTTGCGTTTTCATTCGCTTTTATACGCTTTTATACATTTTGTCCATTTTTACATCTTTTTACGCTTTCATACTTTTTATCCGCTTTTATCTCGTTGTTATACGCTTACACGCTTTTGTCCGTTACGCTTTTTGTTCGTTTTAAGTTTTCCTCCTTTTTATATGTTTTATCGCCTATTTTTTATATGTTTTCATACATTTTCATCGCTTTTATACGCCGCCTGCTTTATTACGTTTTTGTCTGCTTTTATACATTTCGCTTGCTTTAACACGCCGTCCATTTTATTACGCTTTCATACATTTTTCCGCTTTTATATGTTTTCATCTGCTTTTACACATTTTCGCCAAAATAAAAACGATAAAAGCCGATAAAATGGATTAAAATGTGTGAAACGTAAGAAAAATGGACGAAAGCGTATAAAAATTGACGAAAACATATAAAAACAGATGAAAAATGTATGAAAACGTATAAAAACAGATAAAACAGATAGAAACATATGAAAAGGTATAAAAACGAACGAAAACTTATAAAACATATCAAAACCTATAAAAATGGATGAAAACGTATAAAAATGGATAAAAACTTATGAAAACATATAAAAACGGATAAAAATGTATGAAAACGAAAGAAAACCGTACAAAAATGGACGAAAACATATAAAAACGAACCAAAAGGTATAAAAACGAAAAAAAGTAGAAAATGTAATAAAACGGATGAAAACATATAAAAACAGATGAAAACGTATAAAAAAGGACGAAAATGTATAAAACGGATAAAATCGTATGAAAACGCAAGAAAACGTATAGCAACATATAAAAACGAATGAAAACGTATGAAAACGCACGAAAACGGACGAAAACATATAAAATGGACAAAACATATGAAACCTTATAAACGGGCGAAACATATAAAATGATGGAAACGTAAACAATCAAACGAAACGATAAAAACGTATGAAAACATAATAAAACGGGCGAAATGCATTAAAATTGATGAAAACGTATGAAGACGTAAGAAACCAAATTTTAGTTAATTAAAATGACCGTTAGTATAAAGGACCAACTTTGCACACGCTCGTTAACTAAATGGACTAACGCTTGCCATATGATGACCGACGGTATATAATGTGTTTCAAGTCGAACAAAATTTGAAAGACGCGGTGTATATGTTAATAAAAAGGTAAGTGTTTCAAGTCGGTAAAGTTTTAAAAATACGTAGCTATTTTATGGCTATTTAAGATTTGTTTTGTTAATTATATATCTTTAATACGATACAAGAATTATACTCCCTCTGTCCCAAATTATAAGTCCACTTTCATTTTGCACAAAGTTTAATGAATTCCACTAACTACTCTACTAACCAATCAAATATCATTTCTCCGTAAGACGCTTTGTAGAGAATTTCAAAGAAACGAAACGAAGGTAGAATAGAATCTCGCAGAATAGAAATCAGAGAGAATTTTGTTCAATTCTAATGTTTGGTAACAATGCAGATCAATTTTAAATTGAAAAAAAAATATTTAAATAACATTTTGTCATATAAGACTCACATGTATTTGTTTGTTGATTTTTTTATAAAAAAATTATTTTTTATTTTTTCTAAATAACAATTTTAAAAATATTAAAAAAAAATTTAATTTTTTAAAAAATTTATGTACTTTCTTTTAAAAAATTATTTAAAAAATTTATTTTTAAAATGTGTTTATTTAAAAAATTGTTTTTTTTAAAAATATTTTTAAAATGTAATTATTTAAAAACTTATTTTTTTTAAATATTTTTGTTAAAAAAATATTTTTAAAATGTATTTAAAAAACTTGTCTTTTAAAAGAAATATTTTTGAAAATGTATTTATTTTTGTCATGTGGAGCTCACGTGTTTTGGGTTTGTTGCCTAAAAGATAGGAATTTGTTTTCCACTCAAAAAGTAGGAGAAAACGGAGAATTGAGATCGTGTGTTAACGAAATTTTTTGAGAATTTTAAATCTCCGCTTTTTTATTTCTCTACACTATCAAACAAGGGAAATTTGCTCATTTCCATTTCTTTGGCTTTATTTCTCCCAACCAAACATGCCCTTAAAGTCTCTTTTGATTGGTTGGGATATGAAAATGGACACATATTTTGGGACAACAAAAAATAGCATTATGAACTTATAATATGGAACGGAGGGAGTATGATTTTGTAAAGGCTTTTTTTTATTCAAAACAAAAGTCAAGATTGAATTAGAATTAATATTCAATCTGATTAACTTTTAAAGATTTAACACTCAATCTGATTAACCTTTCTTGAGACACGTATTATGGGAGAGAGGAGAAATAAGCCAAATGTATACACGTGTATAACATATTAAGCAAACCGCAACGCGACGGATCCGAAGCGATCCTTGTTAATAAAAACGTTAAGGACTTAACCGATTATGGGTATTAGTATGTTATATGAATTGGAACAATCTTTATTATATTGTTTTTTAATTAAATTAAACTGTTACACCAAAATCTCTTGTATACATGATGTTATAACATATATAAATATAAATATTTACTAATTTGATTTCTTTCAAAAACTTTGTGCATGCACATGACTCCAAAACTGATACAAACATTAACCATTTATAAATAACTTTGATTGAAAATTTCTAACACTTTTTCACTTTTTTGTGTTCTAGAAAAATAAGCAAATTTAAACAACATTGAGAAAAGTACAATGTTTTTAAAAACCAATCTTTTAAATCAATTTTACATCTTTTAAGAGATATGCAAATATCTCTAATCAATATGGCCAAGTTTTTAGTTCTCGATTTAACCAATGATTCAATCATTTTTGGCCAATACCCAATTCTGATAACTCAGCCAATTCCTGATTAAACTGATGGATCAACTCGAGTTTTAAACATTATTTAAACCAATTGATATGCCCTCTAAAAAGTAAATTAAGCTAATAAGCTCATAAACTAATTTAAGATTATACTCCTTTCATCCTAAAATTATTGTCCACCGACAAAAACACACAGTTTAAAAAAAACATAATTATTATTGCTTTCTTTCTTTTACTTTTGTTAAAATGACAGATTTACTCCAAGTAATTAATTAATGTCTTATTTAAAATTTGTAAGAGCATAAGGTGAGGGAAGAACGGATAACACGTTATTGGTATGCCACTTCAGTGCCACCTCATCACCTCCTCAATAACACACCAATAACTAAAACACTCTCCCTCATAACACACCACTAACACGTTATTGGGTCACACAAAATACCCCACTAAAAATACCCACTCACTTACAATATACACACACAAAAAAGGACCACACAACATCACTAATGGCTTGAGCTATTCAAATGGCCGGGACCTTTTTAAGACAATTAACGACACATAAGACGGTATGGCAATAACATGTTAATGGTTCATAGTTGAGACGAATGACATGTTATCGATATCCCACACCGAGTGCTCTAATAATAATTTTAAATAAGAATAATATGATAAATTTGATCAAACTTTATTTCCAAAAAGAAAAGTAGACTATAATAATAATAATTAAAAAGAGTAAACTACATCGTCGTCTCGCAGTATACGTTGACCATCAAGTTTCGCCCTTGACCAAAAAATTGCAACGCTGGTCCTTAATCATAAACGTTACTCGCTGGTCCCTCACCCTAACGGTTGGACTAACGGCGTTAAGCCTTGTTGTGGAGGGTATATTTGTCTTTTCATACCCACAAGGACGAATGATGTAGTTTACTAAAAAGAAAATCTTTTCACATCTTTATGTTTTCTCTTTCACAAGAACCCTACACACATCAACAAAACATTCACACATCGATACTCTCTTCTCACATCTTTATGTTCTTCATCATCTAACCTTTAGTTTTCACCCTAATATGGTAAACATCCTCCACCACCAATCTTTTTTTCCACCACCGAATCACCACCACGACTGTCTCGTTGTCATTCTCAAACCTCACCGATCTATCTCTCTATATCCACCTTCGACAACCGATTCGCCAACGAGGATTAAGTGTTTAATTGTTTTGGTGGTGGCATGAGGATGATGGCGAAACGGGTTTTGGGGTTTGACAAGAAATGGGTTTTTGGCTTTTGAGGTTTTGAAATGGGTTTCGATCCGCCGCTCCCATTTGTTACTAATGATAATGGTTTTGGAATGAAAAGATGTAGCTTGTTCAATGCTTTATGATAATTTTAGGTTTTATATGTTCGGGTGAGTTTTGATTTGAGAAAATATTTTTACCGCATAATTGTTGTTGGCATGAGTTATGATTTGTCTTACCTTGTATCCATTGAAAGATCATGCGTTAAGTTAGGATCATTTGACCTATTCAAATATTAAGTGGATGGTTGTGATGATGATATATATGATGATAGTGGTGGGGAAAAGAAGCGGCCGGAGAAAGATGTGGTGGTGGTTGGTTATGTTGTAGTGTAGATGATGTTGGTGGCGGAGCGGCTTTAGTGATGGTGGACGATGGTGGCGGGAGCAATGGTGCCGATTATGTTAGAGATCGCGCCATCTAAGGAACATGCCGGAAGAGAAAGTTATTGAATCAACAGAGTACAATAAGAACCCCGTTGATGTCACGAGGACGCGAATGGTGTTTCGATTATAAACAAACGGAAGTGTTAATGGATCGCTGCACCGCCCCGGCGTTAAAATGATAACTTAATTACTTCCTAGAGCCCCAAGGCCGCTATGACTTAAATTTTCCAGAAACAATGGTGGTCTATGCGATACGATGATCAAGTCGACCAACCCTTTCAAGATGGTACTAATGAACCGACGCTCATGGATTTTATGACTAGTGAGGTCAAAGTCAAACTATCTCCGATGACTTCTGAATTGGTCCCCAAAAACACATTTGACTTAAATCTGCAACCTACTGGAGTTGAGATAGATATGAATATCCTTAGTGACGACCTGTCATGCTTGGACTAAATATCATTGACCAGAGATTTTTTGTAGATTTTAGTTTGTAAATTATATTTTTAATTTTGAATTTGAGTTTATGAAAATGGAGTTTTGGTATTTGTGGGTTTTGGTCTAATGTTTTGAGTGCTGATTTGGGTATCTGTGATGGAGATGAGGAAGATGATGAGATATTAAAAAGAAATGAAGTTCATGAAAAGACAAATATACCTCCACTAACGCCTGTTAGTCCAACCAAGCTAGTGTGAGGGACCAACGATGACTAACGATTCGGAGTTAAGGACCAACGATGCAATTTTTTTACCAGGACGAAACTCACTAATAACGATACCACAAGACGAACGGTGTAGTTTACTCTTAAAAAAAGTAAAAAATAAAAATTGTACCTTGTCTATCTCTATGAAAACTAAAAAGTCAAAAGCTTCGAAAGTCAAAAACCTTAACGCCGACAAAAATGTCGTGCACAAACAATGAACAAGAATCAAACCATAACGAAACCAATGAAGAAGAAGAAGAAGAGACAGTGATGGGTTTAGGAAGTTATAAAGGGAAAGTAAGAATGGTGAATGGAGATCCATCAGATGAGATGATTCTTTTATGGGGTCTTCAACAACCCATGTTTTCTAAAGCTAATGCTTTTGTTGCTCAGTCGTCGCTAAATCTGTCGCTTGATGCCTGTGGTCGCTGTTTATCTATATCTCAGTCTCCTTCTTCATTGGTTAGTCAGTCTTGTTTTGGTTTTTTATTGTCTTTGGTTTTTATGGTTAACGAAAATTGACTTTTTTTGCTAAAACCTTAAACCCGAAAACCCTTTGTTTTTCTAGTCATAGTACTAGTTGTTAACTGGTAATGATTTATATTTTTTAATATGTAGTAGTCTCTTATTTGTTACGTATTTTGAATTGTAGTCAAATGGTTCTGTTAGCTAGTAGTAGAGTAGTAGTTGTTAACTGGAATTGCTTTCGACTTTTGGGTATTAGGCTCAAACTGAGAAGTGTTGCAGGAGCCCGCTAGGCGCTCACGTTTTTTGGCTTATGGGATCGGTACGATACACATATGGTGAACAGTCGCCGCGCGAACTAAATGTTTGATACGCGAAGTGCTTTTGTATATTGCCCGTTTAATTTTGTTCTGTTATTTGGGTTATAGTTAAGGTTCTTAGTAGATGCTTTTGTACAAGGAATTTCTTATGTTTCTAAAGTGAACATCGTAACTTATGAGTTAACAGACTATAACTTCATCTGAATTCTTTTACTTTTTAGGTAGTTACCTTAGGGGTGTAAACGAGTCGAATGGAGTTGAATTTTCAGAGCTTGACTCGACTCGATAGTATTTTGTTCGGCTCGATAGCTCAAGAGCCTTCATATGGGAAGCTCGAGAAAGTTTAAATTAGGCTCGAGCTCCGCTCGAAAAGCTCGAATTATTTGTAATAATGTGTTTTTTTAGAACCACTAAGATTGAAATTTAAGATAAGATTTGAATTCGCCTCGAGCTCGGCTCGAAAAGCAATACATTCTATAAAATTACGTATAAACCCTTATAATGTACATAATATATGCTCAAGACAACCAATGGCGGAGCTAGAAAAATTTTCGTGGGAGGGCCGAAACAAATTTTTTTCGGGAAATACATTAAATAGGAGGGCCGAAATAAATTTTTTTCCGGAAATACACATGAAATCGCGAAAAAATACACTAACGGCTTAGGCCTAGGGGACGGGACCCTTCCGGTCCCTTAATAGCTCCGCCCATGAAGACAACACATATATTACTTAAAAGCTCGAAAGCTCGATAATAACTCAAGTCGAGCCTATATAAGCTCAAGCTCGATTCAAACATTTCAAGCTCATTTTGGGCTCGAACTTGAGCTCGAGGCTCAGCAAAGCGCAGAGCTTGAGTCGAGTTCGAGCTCGAGTTACTCGACAAAAGCTCGACTGCTCACACCCCTAGAACTTATTCTAGTCAAAGTTTAGTTATTTGACCCTTAGTCATAAGTCGCTGGACAAGTTACTTAAATTATATTATTCTTGAATTGAAATGTTCTGTGTTGACCTACAGCAATATCGTTTCATTTTATCTAGAGTGTAAATTGGTTTACGTTCTTAGTGCTGCTAAAAACAAATATGGGTTTTAACATCCAAACTGGATTAGTATTGTCTTTGACTTGAAAGTCAAAACATTCGTGGAATGTATTGAGTGGTATATCAAGCCATGTGATTAAGTCCGTGCATTACTGTGAAGCATTCTGTTTATACTAGTTACTTCAATTTCATTTATTGTTATATCATAGGGTGCTCCTGGAGTAACGGGATCAGTTATGTGGGACAGTGGAATCGTTCTCGGAAGTTTTTGGAGCATGCAGTTGAAACAGGACAACTTGTTCTTCAAGGCAAGAAAGCTGTTGAACTAGGTGCAGGCTGCGGCTTAGTCGGGTAACAGTTTAACACAAATTATTGTCCTTCCTTCTTAAATTATTCTTTCTTTCTCATTTTGTGTTTCCAGTTGTATTGCAGCTCTTTTAGGGTCTCAAGTTATTCTTACAGATATGCCAGATAGATTAAGGCTTCTAAAAAGAACGTCAAGATAATCTGTATGGAAACGCTCGGGTTCTGCAACAGTTAATGAGCTCATGTGGGAGATCGTCCTGACCGAGAATTGGTTGAACCCTTACCTGATTTTGGTAATGTCTCTTGCCTTTTCATTAATAAAACTATTTCGTTGCCATCTTATGCAAATGCTGAGAAGATGCCGTGACCTTTGATTGTATAAAAATATTAAATGTGAAGGAACAATTGAAAGGAAAGTATGTTGGTATTTTATGCAAATAACCCTTTTATTGTTAAAAATTAAACCAGTTGATTTTATATCTTGGTGTTTTGGGAATGTAGTGATTGGATCAGACGTGATCTATAGTGAAGAAGCAGTGACGGATTTGTTAGAGACTTTATTCGACCTCAGTGGAATTGAAACGACTATTATTCTGGCTGGGGAACTTAGGAATGGTAATAACTTGTGTTTAAAATTTCACTTTATAGATGTCAGATGTGAAGCTCTTTTCTCATTGTTTTACAGATGCTGTCCTTGAATACTTCATGGAAGCAGCAATGGAGAATTTCATCATTGGTCGTATTGATCAGGAAGGTTGGCATCCTGATTATCACAGTCCACGTATTGCTATGTACGTGATGGTTAAGAAGGTTACACCAAAGTGATAATGCATGTGGGATTTACACCATACTCTACTTTTCTTCTTGAAGCTTCAAGAAGTAACAATTTTGCAGTCGTTTATAATATCCGCTGTGTATGCTTGTTTATACTGTGAGTGGTTGATGGGTAAGTAGCAGTTGCAGATCAATTATACAAGGGTATGCAATGTCATATACTCATATTAGGATAATAAGTTTTACATGTTATAGTTTATACACTACCAAAAGATTCTCAAGATGTGCATGTGCTAATCTAGTCGACTATGTTCAGTTGACAATTTGAAATTCTTTGTATGTATTCTTTTATTTCTGTTTCATCAAAGACAAATTCGAGATGCTATTGAAGCCAAATAAACTCTATATCAAAATAATGTACATACAAGAAGAATTTATATGTTTAGGAAGAAACAAATTGCTGTGACATTATTAATGACCATTCCTGGCATGAATGCGCTAAAACTCTTGTTCATAAACCATTAAACCTGCATGACTGGCATATTTGGCCTAGTTTCATAATCAAATACTACTAAGATGACTTTTGTGGCTGTAATATTTGGTCATGCTTGTATACTCATAAGACTGGTATAGCCATGACTGAACCTCGTTAATCAGCAAATTTGTGTCCTTATATAAGCAAAGGGCGCAGAAATAAACTTTAATGCATGGTTTAACCAAAATTCCAGAGGTTGATTATATATTGATTTCAGTCAACAAATTTTCCATATTCTGTACTAGTCACAAACTTGTCCTTCAAAGTACATAAGATGTGCATCATGCTATTGTTTCCACATGACAAGATTCAAAGAATTATTATAGATACTTTATAAGGTCAAAAGATAAAAGTTGCTGCATTCAACATTTTCTGCAACAATGTATTAGGAAATATTAGCAAAAGAGAAGAAGTAATCATCAGTCTTGAATTTGTGAAAAAAGAGAATTCCAACACTACGTATAGCTAACGCCAACTTCGAAAATGCTAGACCTAATTTCTATGTGCAGGACAGAAGAAAAGGGTATTACAGAAATTATTTAAAAATTATCCTTGGCTTGCCGGATCACACCCAATGCCTCGGCACCACTCGCATCAGCTGGAATATTCAATGCTCTACGAATTTCTCGACTTGATGTACGAAGGAATGGATTACATAACTTTTCCTTCTTTAAGGTGGTCGGAATCTAATGAATAGAACCAATGGTCAGAGATGATACTCAAAATTGACATGAAAATTTGATACAGAAAAAGAAAACTAAAATGCATATAAATGGTGGGTTGGACAACAGGCCAAACACCCAAAAAGGACTGAAAGAAGTCGTTTGTTAATTTTGTTAGTACAGTTCAAAACGTGCCGGGATAGAGTGTGGGTCACAAGCAGACTGACCGAACCGCTCACTAGCGGTCTAATTCCGGTTGAAATCAGTCAGTCATTTTTCAGTGAACTGAATCCAAGTTCAAGGTTTTCTAATTTAGAAAATATAAAAGTATCGAAAGAATTTCTTGCAAACTTTTATAATATGAATTTCTCATAAAAGACAGATTTGGTTCCGGTTTTGGGAACCCCAAGAACCAGGTTTTTAAAAACTCCAGAACCAACAATTGAACTGAATATTGCCGGTCTAGTCTGGCCCGGTTTTATTACGTGGTTCTGTTTCTTCTTTTCGAGCAATACATTTTAGTTCTGTTGACTGAACGAATATTGGACAACTCTAGTTCTGTATAAACTTGATAATTAGTGACGAAAAAAGTTTGACAATCTAGCAGTCCCTCGTTGTCATTTTCATATGATTAGGGATGGCAGAAACACATGGTGACATTATAACTCAAAACAAGGAAAATATACCGTAGGCAAGTGCTTTTACTAAGATTGGCAATATTGGCTGCATATGACTGTAGTTCCTCATTCCCGGTTCAATAGATAGTGCAAACTTCAATTACTCTGTCAATAGGACTTCCAGTATTAAGCATACAAGCTTGATTGCAGATGATTCAAAAGAAAAGAAAACATTACATACCAATGTATATTCATGACCACAATATATACTTGTGTCTTCTGGCAATAATAATAACTTCTCGAGGGACAAGTGCATCTGATATACAAAGGAGAACAACTATCAAGAGTTATATTACGCAAAGCATAAGTAAATATTAAGCATAAGTAAATATTACTGTTTACCAAAGAAACTATAACTACTAAGCAAAAGTAAATATTACTGCAAACTAGCGTTAACTAGTACCTAAGAGATAACTTGATCTTCCCTAGAATTAATAACCAAATAACGATTTGAGCTTTTAAAGTAGCAATATCATCTTCGTTATCCCTAGTGATGATACCATCATTGAATACAAACGACTAGAAAAATATGTTTTTCTTGTTTCAACTAACAAAATACCGACTGAAGAAACACATATCGGTTGCACATGTAGATAAACATATAGGTTTAGTGTAAGGATGAGGTAATCTATATCCCTTTTGATTCAACTAACATATTAATGTATAGAGTACATAGACTGCCAATAGTGGTGTCCACAGCAATATAGCTGAGTCATACGAACAAGTCATCTTAACTTGGCCACCAACAGATTCAATACTCCAATACTATGTTCCATTTAAGGCCCAGTATATCTTATCATGAATCAGCAGATAAGTTTAGCATTGGTTATGAGCAAATATAATAAATTTTGAGGGAAACGTAATAGAAGTAAAAGCTTCCCGCAGTGAAAACTGTAACCAATCAGTGAAAACACGATATCAGTCTGATTACCTGTTCAGGTGTTCCTTCAAATAGTTTGCCACATGATAAGCTAAATAAAGTATCTCCAGTAAAAATAGCACCAGAGGCTGGAAAATAGAAGCTTATATGGCCTGCAAGCACAGAAACAAAGTATTAACAGTTGTCCTTATTCACTTTTCTCCGGAAGATCCTGCAGCCTCTTTCAATAATCTTAAGTTTATAAATTTAAAGATTTGTTGGTATATTTAGCAGCTCATACAAATTAGGTTTAAATTTCTAAATACAGACATGGATCACCAATCATCAACAAAAAGTGATGTATAGTGATCCTCAAAAATAACTTATCAATTCCATGTAAGGCTTTAAAAATCCCCATGCCATGATAGCCATTTTCATAAAAAGTGCAAGTTGGCAGTTTTAAACTTTTATAACAGTAATGAAGTTGCAACTTAACGTATTCTGTAATCAAGGACTTGTGGAATTCAAAGCCACTAAAATGATGTAAAATTTGGCCTCTTGAGCACAGAACAAGCAAAAGGCTGAGAAAAGGAACAACAAGAAAGAACAAATTTGAATGAGTCTTTGTCGAAGTTTATGTTGAAAAGAATGTTATCAAAGCACAGGGTGTTTAAATAGTGATCGAATCTTTCTCACATAACGACACATTTAATAAAATTAGTCCAGGAGAATCTATCGAATTGCAGAGTACAGTATACCTTTGGTATGGCCCGGGGTTGCAATGACATGCACCTCATGCCCAGCAAACATCCATGTATCACCATCATTTAAGCTGATATCAATGCCTGGAATTCTATCCTTGTCTATATCTGATCCAATTACCTGCCAAGATTACAAACACGACATAAAACATAAAATAAGTATATAATTTAACAAACTCTCACATAGCAGGAAAATTAATATACTAAACTTGCCCAACATCTATCCCAATGTCGTAAAAAAATGGTCACCGGACTGCAACTTCTTACTTTAAAAATTGTTTACAGTGTATTTCACAACAAAATTACAAAAGTAACCCAATTTATGAATTAAGAAGCTACAATTAGTCTTCTTAGCAACACATAATAGGTAAGAGCAGTCATTTTAGTATTCTCCATGCAAACAAGGGGGACCCCTAAGGGCACGCTTACTAGGGAAATTAGTAAGCTTCACTGTAGCAAGGATCGACAGCCTCTAGAAAGCTATACGGATGTCTAGTCTTTTCCTAAATGTTTTAGGGCTCTGTCTACTATTTTACCTTCCTATAGTACTCGTAGTTTTATGTTGTGTACAAAACAAGGAACTTTCTCATGAATAGAAGGTTGCATTAAGAAGCAAAACAGAGAAATTATATGTAAATTAATCTCCAATCCTCCTATAAGTTTGTTGATTAGAGAGTATGAGTGATCAAGAGAGGTAACAAACATTAAGAGCAATTAGAAACTCAGCAATTGTTTATACTCTAGTGTGGTTCTTAATCTGAAGGTTCTCAAATTTCTCTCTTTTCACTCTCATCTACAGTTACTCAGCTCAAACTAAGATTATAGCTAAGACCTCACGGATTGCAAATAAACTAGAAGGACGAAGCCAAAGCCATCGTGATTACTCGCTAGACTCCCCCTAGAGTTGATAAAGAGAATTGTGCTACATGAAAAAAAAAAAAAAAAAAACCTCCTGATCTTCACAGAAAGAACAAAGCGCCAGTAACAACAGTTTCAGCTAGAGCAGATTCCATACTTACGTTGAACACTCTGTTCTCTAGTTTAATAAAAGGGAGAAAGGGAGTGAAAAGTAAAGAAACAAAAGAAGGTTGTGTTCTTGAAATTTGTTAAAGAAAGAAAGGAACAGAAAAAGAGGATGATTCATGTGTTCTTACTTCATAATGTTTCATCCCAATATTGGGATGGTGAGGAAAGAAAGTAGATTAAAAGACAACTACCCTTGAATAACCTGACATCTCTCATTCCATAGTCCACCACACCAACTATTCTCCATCATCTCCACCTTAAATTATTATTTCTTTACCCTTCTACCCTTCTTTCGTCGCCATCATCTTGAATAACACGTTATTTAAAATGCCCAAATAGTATCAACGTTTAACGGCCAAATTCAAAGAAATCATGAACGACTAATATTAAAATAGATCTTTTAACTGAAAAAGAAAAACACATTATCTTTAAAATTCAATGGTGGATTGCCTAGATTTACTAAAAACCATATCAGTTTCAATTCTATTATTGATTTTTTCTAGTTGCTGTATGAGTTTGCAAGTCATTTGTAAAAGCACATGAATGTTATGAATTTATGATAGTACATTTAAAGGGCATATTGGTATATTTGTTTTTGTTTTTTCTTAGTTTACTTTACCTCTCTTTCAAACTAGAGAACATCAAAATAATATAAAGTTTATTTCCTTTCATGTACACTTCTCTACTTTACTTCCTTTTACTTCACTTTTCCCTTTCAAGAAAACTAAAGAACACAGTGGAAGTCTCACATAACCAAGGAACAGCGACACAAACATCAGGGCATCATGAACCTATAAGAATGAAGATTCTCTCACGAATGACCCTCAAATATTCCATGAGAACTGCAAAAAGCACTCAGCCTTCTCAAAGAAAAAGGACACACAAGTCCCAAAAAAATAGAGAAGCATGCAAATCCCTTTATGACTGAAAAGCACAAACTTGTGATCTCGTCTCATTAAATCTAACCAATATTGATCCCAACACGGCAAAAGTTTGTTGCTGGTTAACTAATAATAAGGATGCAGGTAGCAATCATTGCCACCACTAAGAACCAGCAACCTTTTGATATAATTTCCGTAGGCGCCTAAACTAGCACTAACAGATGTTCTCTTAGTTATTTCATTGTCAACCATTAGCCCAATGTTATCCAACATCATCATTTAAACCCAAAAACAGAGAAAATCTCATACTAAAGCAATGAATCCAAGTACATGAAAACAGCATTTACAAGAAGATTCAGAACACCACAAAAGCAAAACCAGATGGAACTTTGTTTCAAGTCTGAAGAAGGTACACCTGACAACAATATGCTACAATAATAATCTAGCTTTTTTTCATTATCACCTTCCAACTCGTATCATCTTTCTCCCGTTAACATTAACTGACGTTATCTAGTAATCTTACTAAGCAATGTCTCCTTCAACTTCCAAATTTCGCTCAACGTCAAGCATGTGCAAGCACCATGGTCACTGCTAAACCGTCTTAATGAGGCAATACATTTGGAATATAGGCGAATGATTTGTTATTGTGTAATTAGAAATAACAAAGAATCTACTTGACCAAAAGACTAGTCGCTAGAACTCCAATTCGCTACAAATCTTATATATTTTGAACTTTCGGAAACTGAACCACCTAAGAAAGTAAACATTTCCATCTATTTCTTAGCTATGACCTACAAGGCTCAAGTGTACACTAAGAATTTACGGTAATTAAGTATTATACTATTATGAAGCAAAACGTTTTAACAACCAAACAGAAAAAAGAAAAAAAAATTGCACCAAAATCAAATATATGGCTCACCTTTGCCCCATACCGCTTTCAAATCCACATTTCCACCAGTGTGATCAAAATGATGATGGGTATTTAAAATGTAGTTCAGATTTCGATTGTTCCTGCTCAACACATCTACTATTGGTAGAGATTCAGATGGATCCACCACTCCAACAGTACCAGTATCTAAATCATGCAAAAGATATGCATAATTATCCTTCAGGCACGGCACCTAAATTAAGCACGAAGAAAAAAACTTCAATACAGTCGTATAATTGTTAAAGTCCGCAAACAAGCAAACAATAATAAAACAAAACTCACCAACTCAATCTGTAACGATGAAGATATCTTAGAAATGCTACACAGATGAGAAACACCAAGCTGTCGACTGACTCCTCTTATTGTTTTAAACGGAAATGAAAACATCTGCATAAACCCATACATAAGGTGTTTCCGAAGGCAGAGTTGCCTTATACCCGCCATACGCAAACCATCTTTCTCGCCTGACACATATATAAAAGATCAAAAACTCTAAGTCAATCCATCACAAATCTCAATATAAAACAATCATTGACAACACACCATGTGTATTAGGATTTAGGAATATATTCCTCTATTATATGACTGGAGTCAATTTAACAATTTTCTGGTATCCCATGTTTTATAATATTCTTATAAAACATCTTCGTCAGTAACCCATATTGTTGACCTAACTAAATCTAAAGGCTAAATAAAAGTAAGTTACCTGCTTTTCCCCAACATTCTCTTCGATGTTCATATTTCCTAATTCGGATAACTCGTCTTTCCACTTTTTCACCACGATTTCTTTTCCGCTAATCCTTTATCCTCAGAGATTTCACATTAAATTGACTTCTTAATATCAGATTAGCCACTGGCTGAAAAAAATATAAACAAACGCCCTAAACCTAATCCCTAAACCCTAACCATGAAACAATTCGATTTTAGCATATGCTTTTCTATAACTAGCAAAAAATGCTAAAAAGAAAGTTACCTGCTTTTCCCAATATTATCCTCAAAAGCCATATTTTCTAATTTCGTAAACTCGTCTTTCCAGTTTTAAAAAAATTCTCTCTGATATTTCCACTTTATTTTCGACGTAATTTCTTTTCAGTTCAACTTTTACAGCGATCTAATCAAATTCGGCACTCGCCTAAAACAATCAAAAACGCCCTAATCCCTAAACCTTAACTATAAAACAATTCACTTTAACATATACCAAGACACCCTACTTATTAAAACAACAAATATCACCGACATTTTCTAGTCAGAGAATTTCACATTGATTTTGACTTCCTAATATCAGATAAGATTAGCCACTCGCTGAAAAAAATAAACAAACGCCCTAAACCTAGTCCCTAAACCCTAACTATAAAACAATTCAATTTTAGCATATGCTTTTCTATAACTAGCAAAAATGCTAAAAGAAAGTTACCTTCTTTTCCCAATATTCTCCTCAAAAGTCATATTTTCTAATTTCATTAACCCGTCGCCTTTCCAGTTTTAAAAAATCTTCCTGATCTTTCCACTCTCTTTTCGACGTAATTTCTTTTGAGTCCAACTTTTACACTGATCTAATAAAATTCGCCACTCGCTAATCCCTAAACCTTAAAACAACAAATTTATCACCGACATTTTCGTATTGTGTATCACACACACAACACATTTCTATTAAATCCCCAAATTCACTCATGACTCATCATCGTAATAATAAATACTAAATAACCCTAATCTCAAAAAGTAAAAATATATTCCACATTAATAAAGATCAATCAATTTAATTAAAGACAGACAATTAACATTAACATAGGTATCTATGATGATTAATTAAATTAAATGAGATATTAGTAAATATTAAAAAGTAAAAAGGTAAAAGAAAAGGAAACCTGATTAGAAGGGAGTGCAGTGGTGGTCATAATAGCGGATGGTACGAGTGATTTACAAAATAATGTTTGCATTTTAATTTAATTTGCTTTTTATGTAAGGAAAGGAAGGAAAGAGAATGAGTGAGTGAATTGAAATGATGAACGAAAAACGGGTATGGGTTGGGTTGGTTGCATTACTACTTGGTAGAGTGTCATGTCATGTCATGTCCACCATGTATTCCATTATCCACGCGTTTTCTTTTTACTTTTTTTACTACTTTTAATGCTATGTTTTTAATATTTTTATTTAGTAGACGAGTATATATGTATAAAAAAGCATTTATAAAATGCATCAAGTTTTTAAAATTTATGTTTTAATATATTAATTATTGCACTTATTTTTGAGAAAATTTGGAGAGTAGCCTGGGTGCCCAGCAACACTGCCTTTTCTTGACCAGAAAGTTTTTATTCCTTAGCGTAAAGATCTTTTTAAAATTTATGGAATTTTGAGAAAATTTGGAGAGTAGCCAATGACACCGCTTTTCTTGAGATTTGTGATATATATATGCCTCATGAAGACTTATTTTGTCTTTATTATGTCTTAATATGAATGACATATATACCCTTTTCTTCATCTCAACACGAGAGAAAAGTTCATTGTAGATCGGCGATTCTCTAATGATCCAAATGAACCAATTTTGGCCATCTAATTTTTATCAAAAAAAAAAAAATTTTCATCATTTTTTAAAAATTAAATATCTCGCAAACCGTTAATCCTTACGCAAAATGAATCATACAATCGCGACGAAATAAATCATGTTTCTATAAACGAAGACTTGATATGCTTTTGATGAACATTTTTTTATCTTTTTCGATTCGTCCTGGAAAAATCACACGTGATTTATTGTAACATCTCGGGTTTATTTTCTTTGAATTTTTCCGATAATTTTAAGCGTTTAACAACAGTTATAAGTTATAAACCCACTGAAATCGTTTTAGGCTACAGGTTAAGTTTGGATTTATGTTTCATGACTAGCAACTAATGTGGATGAGGAAACATATGTATGGAGACAATGTTTTAACACGATAAAGGCCATTGACTAAAATGCAAAAAAAAAAAAAAAAAAAAAAAACTACTCTTGTGTCATGGACTTTGATCACTTAATTGCTTAAGTCTTTATGTGATATTATAGTGGTTTTAAAATCTAATGTATGGTTTATAATCCTTGTATTACTCCTCCGCCTCAATTTAATTGTCTATATTTCTATTTTTAGATGCTCCAAAGATTTTCCACTTTTCTTTTTAGTAAGAAAACTAGATAATCTGAGAGAATATTATTCGTGTGGTTAGAAATTAAAGTGGCCCACTTTTATTAAACTGTGATTTTTCTCCCGACAATTAAATTGAGATTTAGGAGTATTAGTTTAAGATCACCACTAACCAAAAGTTGAATTTGGCGTTATTTCAACATAATGTGTTGTAAACATTGAATTAGGATCAATATTTTATAGTAACTAAAAGGGTTGTTATACTCTTTAAAAGGTGGTTTTAGCAGATTATGGGATCTTACTAATTGTATAGAAAAAGACTAAATTTCTTTCAAGTATCTTTGAATGATGAACTCCGATGTGTTAGAAAACTTGACCAAGTTATTAGTGTTGTATAAGTTGATAGTAGAATATGGTATTTTTGTCAGGAGACATTATTCACAGGTCGTGAAAGCTTGATTCGGGATAACGATGAGTATAATGTTTTCGAAACCGGATGCATGCCAAAATATTATTTTTAGAGTCTTACATATAGTATGATTGTGTATGTACATGTTTGCTCTAAATTATATGATATAGAGTTGGTTGATAGCTGTAACACCCTCATTTTCACAGATCGCAGCGGAACTAGATCTGGGGTATTACTTCATGGATCACAGTCACAATAATAGAAAAGACTCGAAAATAGACGTTTTTAGAAATTAAGTTATCATTCATTTATTTATCATAGTTTTATAGTAAAAGATATACTTTTACCAAAAGTGAGGTCCCAAAATCTATGTTAAAACATAGAGTTTGAATGATATGATTTGAAAATCCCCAAAGTCCGGTCCCCACATCGCGCCATGAATCCGTAATCGGCTCGATTACTGGATAACATGCTTAAAGGTCAACTCTAGGGTTTAGTGAGGTCATAGGTTTAGGTAGTGAATACAAGCTCCACGAGGACAGTGGAAAAGTAGTAGTAAAAATAGTAGAGTTAATTACATAAATCGTCGCTGTGGTTTGGTCAAAATAACGAATTTTGTCCCTATATTTTTTTCGGTCGTTTCGTCCTGTGGTTTGCAAATCTTACAATTTTGTCCCTCGTCCAAAATGTCCGTTAAGTGTTTTGCACCGTTAGTCCTTCGTTAGTGCAGTCCGTTAAGTGTTTTGCACGTTAGTCCTTATTTTTAAAATGTAGTTTTCCCATTAGTCCTCCGTTAATAATAGTTATCGCTTGGGTTTTACGTTTTGTCCGTTTTTATCTGCTTTTCATTCGTTTTATCCGTTTCCCCCGTTTTTCGTTTTATCCGTTTCCCTCGTTTTTATCCGCTTCCCCGTTTTTCGTTTTCGTCCGTTTTAAATGCGATTATATGCTTTCATTTTTTACGCTTTTGTCCGTTTTTTCTTTTTTATCAAATTCATTGTTTTTTACATTTTCAATCGTTTTCGTCGGTTTTTTTACATTTTTGTCGGTTTTTACATTTTTCCGTTTTCGCGTTGTTTACGTTTTGTCTGCTTTTCTTACATTTTGTCCGTTTTTATCCGTTTTGTCCGTTTCAAAAAAAAATTGAATAAAAATTTCAAAAAAATTTGAATAAAAAATATTTTTCAAATATGTTTTTTTATAAATATGTCCGTTCTTTTCAAAATATTTGAAAAAATATTTTTGTTCAAATTTTTTTGAAATTTTTATTCAATTTTTTTAAAATTTGATATTTTTTTCTGAATGTTTTTCCCAATTATTTTTTGGAAAATTTTTTCCAATTTTTTGGAACAAATTTTAAATATATTGAAATAGTACAAAAAAAAATTTTTAAAAATTGGAAAAAATTTTCCAAAAAAATTGGAAAAACATTCAGAAAAAATATCAAATTTAAAAAAAATTGAATAAAAATTTCAAAAAAATTTGAATAAAAAATATTTTTCAAAATGTTTTTGAAAAAAAAATTGAAAATATTTTTTATTCAAATTTTTTTGAAATTTTTATTCAAATTTTTTGAAGCGGACAAAACGGATAAAAACGGACAAAATGTAAGAAAAAGACAAAAACGTGAAACAACGGCGAAACGGAAAAATGTAAAAACCGACAAAAATGTAAAAAGAAACGGCGATTGATTGAAATGTAAAAAAACAATAAATGGATAAAAAGCGAAAAAGCGGATAAAAGCGGACAAAAGCGTAGAAAGCATTTAAAGCATATAATCGCGACAAAACGGACGAAAAACGAAAAACGGGGAAAACGGATAAAAGCGAAAAAACGGGGAAAGCGGATAAAACGAATGAAAACGGATAAAACGGACAAAACGTAAAAACTGCGATAACTATTATTAACGGAGGACTAATTGGGAAAACTACATTTTAAAAATAAGGACTAACGTGCAAAACACTTAACGGATCTGCACTAACGAAGGACTAACGGTGCAAAACACTTAACGGACATTTTGGACGAGGACAAAATTCGTAAGATTTGCAAACCACGAGGACGAAACGCGACCGAAAAAAAGTATAGGGACAAAATTCGTTATTTTGACCAAACCACAAGGACGATTTATGTAATTAACTCAAAATAGTATTATTGCACTAAGCTCATGACACCCGCGTTAACGGTCACGAGTCAATGATGGCACTGCAGACCAATCATGACCGGAGATAAGGTTAACTTGCCAAGGTTAACCTTTTAGTTCTCAAGTATAGTGCTAATTGGTATCCGGCTGGGGAAACCAACG
Organism: Chrysanthemum lavandulifolium; assembly: GCA_022545495.1. Taxonomy (NCBI): domain Eukaryota; kingdom Viridiplantae; phylum Streptophyta; class Magnoliopsida; order Asterales; family Asteraceae; genus Chrysanthemum; species Chrysanthemum lavandulifolium. The sequence goes on from CM040240.1 coordinate 189,623,790, forward strand.
AGTTGTCAAACTCTAAATAGATCTACTCACTACACTCGCGTTCACTCGCAAGTGATTATGGTTCATGAAATTTGTTATGTAATGGTGGCATAGAAGGTACTCGTGCAATAACCAAAGAAAAGACTTGTATTCGTTTTAAAGCATGTATCCTCTTCACGGGTTTAGAAAGCATTTAAAAAGTAAGGCTATAAACTCACCTGGGATTAGAGGAATCTGATTGATGTCAAAAGTGCCTCAGATTTAGGGAAATCTGATTGACGTCAAAAGTGACTCAGATTTATAGACAGCTTATTCACGTATCCTGAGGTAGTGTATGTATAGGTATGTCAAGCCCTAATTGGTTTATCTATGTTTCTTAAGTATGTGTTTCTTAGGCTTTCTAGATTTAGATATAACGTAACACCGTTCGGTCATCATAATCCAGATGTATGAAACTCCTCACATGAAGCTCCCTAGTATTATGTTACGTTGTTAAGTATTAGATTTAGATGTAATGTAACACCGTTCGCCATCATAATCCGGAGGTCATGTAGTAAGCGTTTGAGGAGCAGGGACACTTTAAGTCGTAAACCCGAAACTCGTCAAAGCGAATACTCAAATGAACCTCT
>CM040240.1:189624497-189676656 GCA_022545495.1 Chrysanthemum lavandulifolium
AAACATGTCCGACGTGGCATCTATTTTTGCCGGGGACAAGTCCCCGGGGAAAATTGTTTCTTGAACATTTATTTAATCGGACTAATTACGTTATTAGTCCGACGTGGCACTCTTTTTGCCGGGGACAAGTCCCCGGGAAAGTTGAATACCACTGTTGAGCAAATCACTTTCGCCGGGGACTTGTCCCCTGTAAAACTGTACGCTACTGTTGTGTTTTCCTTTTTACCGGGAACTTGTCCCTGGGGAAAGTAGTAATATGAAAGTAGCTTTTACCCTTTCGCCGGGGACATGTTCCCGGGGGAAAGGATCTAACCCATTTTGCAGAAAATTGCTGCAAAATGGGTAATTTCCAGATTTTTTTCGGAAAAAATCTACAATGTCACAACCTGTTTTTTCAGAACCTGTTTTATGCTACACACAAATTCGCTAAACATAATATCATATATACCCATCAATCGCTAACATAGTTATATGTTTCCAAAATCGCCCCTATCCGCAAATGGTCCAAAACTATACGTATAATCCATTTAGCGGGAATCCTAGCACATAATGCCAAGGCCGGCTACAAGGGAGTGCCACATGTGCATTGGCACAGGGCCACACGAGAAAAAGGGCCTCCAAAATTCAGAAACATTTGTTATATATATGTATATTATATTTTATTCCATCTCAGTAATACCTCCTATAAAATAGGGCAAATTGCATAAAAGGGTACTAAACTTATGTTCAATTTTAATCTAAGGTATCCAACTTTTTTTTTCTTAATTTAAGGTATTAAACTTTTTAAGTTGTGCAATCTAAGGATTTTTTTACCCTATGGTAACCGGTCATTAACCCAAATCCAAACAGTCACCTTCTTCAACATGTGATCGACCATCATCAAACACCACAATCACCATTATAATTCTTTATCACAGCCAATCAAGCCAAACCAATGTATAATTGTCTAATTAAAGGCTTTACAAACCATTGACTTCTCTTAGCACTTGCTAACCGATCACCAATCTCCAAAAGTATTGTATGTGACTTGTTCTTGAAAAACTATTTCAATATTGTAAATAACAGAGGACAACTAATGTTTCAATCATATTAGTGTATCTTTTAAAAAACTTTATCATTTTATTAGTTTGTAAAAAATAATCGTGCTATGATCCAAAAACTATTGGCAGCATAGATTATGTTTATTTCTTTTACAAGCAAGTATTTTTTGGTTAATTGTTGGTTTCTGGGTTATTACGTTAATTCTATGAGAGCTATGGTCGAATTTGGTCTGCTGTAATAAACATAAATCATGAACAAAAATGAAATTTCGAATTAAACCTTCTAAATTTTGGTGAATTTGTGAGGTTGAAGAAGAGAGGTGTTTGGGTTTAGATGTAACTAAGTTATTAAGGTGTTTGGATTTAGGTGTAACAAATGGATAAGAAGATGTTTGGAGTGTGACTTGCTAGCTAGAAATTTATCACCTGGAAACCTATTGATTGCTCTAGATTGCAAAGAAAAAAAAGATTGATACCTTAAATTGGGAAGAAAAAAGATTAGTACCTTTAATTGAAATTGAACATAAGTTTAATACCTTTTTATGCGATTTGCCCTATAAAATATTGAGTAATGAATAAATGAATATCATAACTGAAATCGACTTTCGTTTCTTAATGGGGCCTGACCAATAAGGGCTAAAGCCCAATATAATACAAAAGTATAAAACGTTTATCATTAAGTAAATAAAAACTTCACAAGCAGTTTGGACTTTGGAGAATTGGAAGGTTTATAGAGTTGCGGCAAACTTTTTTTAGTAATCGATCCTTAGCCTTTTATCCTAAATTTTGTAAGTTTCACCATCACTCAATCAAGTAATGTTTCAAACTATTGTTTTGACTGATTAACTTTTATTCTTTTTAAGTTTTATGGTTCAACATTTTATGTTATAAGCTATAATTTGTTAACTGTTTAGTTACTTATTAGTTATTTACTTCTTTTTGATCTAACACAAGGTACGCTATATTAGATGTTATGTTTTAGTATTAGCTACTCCGTAAAATAAGGTGGCACCGTAGTATTAATTAAATATTTGTTGTTATTGTTTCAATGTGTTTTAGAGAGTGTTAACTATGATAATCTAGTCAATAACCTAGAAGAATCGCACTATTTAAATAAATAATTTGAATGCTTGTAACCCGATTACCATTTCTCTTAGTACCGTTGTTTCAATGTTTTTGGAATATTAGTGATACCTTTTACGCATTATTGATGGATATTTTTATTTATACGTTTACTTCTTGTATTTAGTGGGGCCTCCGTGTAGTCATGGCACAGGGCCACCAAAATCAACGAGACGGCCCTGCATAATGCACATAAACGACATAATAATCCATGTTATCTCTACAAACATATCCAAAACGTGTTAAACTAACATAAATCGGCATCTCAAACCCCACTACCCCCACTCTCGTCCCCGGTATCTCTAGACTCACCGGATGGAGTAGCACCAGATCCCGACCCACCCTCTGGAGTAGCATTAGATCCCGACCCACCGGTGGAGTAGCACTTGATCCCGGGCGACCGTAGTCGCCCCGCCAACCCGGAATGACCTCACAAACCCATGACCTACTCCATCCGAGTCCTCGTGTAGTGAGCTCCTCCTGCATTTCGACTTGTTTCCGCAGTGAGGACACGTCCGCTTCATCACGAGTTCGGAGGCGCTAAAGGTCTTCTTCACTCCACCGCCGGGTAAGACTTGACCTACACCACGAATATGACCGCTACTTACCACCAATCACGGACGCAGAATCTGGTGGTCATCATGCGGTCCCATCTGAGGTGCTCTCTTCCGCATTCGTATCATCTCGCTCTATTTAGTTACAAAAACAAGAAAAGTAATATATAAGTCGTGATGCATTATATTTCTTCAAAATGGGTGACTTTGAAAATAAATTATACTTACATATCTAGTCTCGGATAACGGGACTCAAAGACATCGCCTCATATGGTTCCGACGGTAAAGCTCTATCAAGTCTTCTCCAACCGCCCGCCTCGGTCTCAAGCTCAACTGCTTAGAAATAAAATCAATAACGACACACCCAACACCATGTATATATATAAATAAAATGATTAAATATTTTCTTACAAAGTTATGGCGAATAGCGACTAACGATCGAGATCCGTGAAGGCTAGAACTCGTGTTCGCCATGCGGTTTTGTCGGTTGACCTCGATATCTTCTCGCTTGGGGTTTGTCCAAAGCTTAACCGCGTATTTTAAATTATAAAAACTATTATATAATTAATTATTATTATTATTATTATTATAAGCATCACTTTATTAGAAAACCATAGGATTACAAGAATTAGCGGGAGCCGCGAAACTATCTCGGCCCCACACCTTTAGCAATAGCAAAACTAATCCCATCAAGATATGAGTAGCCGCACACGCCCAATATCTTGAGTGATAATAATAATAATAATAATAATAATAATATTATTATTATTATTATTATTATTATTATTATTATTATTATTATTATTATTATTATAATAATAATAATAATAATAATAATAATAAAATAATAATAATAATAATAATAATAATAATAATAATAATAATAAATAATCATTAATATCATCGCCTCGACGCAAACCGGTATGGTCGACTTTGAGCGGGCGCGTCGCGATTGAAGTCGCAGTAGCAAACGTGTCAAGTACGAAACCAAATGCGCTGATATTGGATATAGGTACATCCCCTTCTCTTTCTCTTCTTTTGGAGAACTCGAGAAGGAGGCAGTGAACCTGCTGAAGCGAATCCGAAAGTACTCGATCACTCAAGAAATTGGCGCGCGTGGTGCCAACTATATTTTTAGTAGGGTTTGTTTTGCTATTGCTAGAGGAGTGGGGGCCCAGTTAGTTTCTCGGCTCCCCACTAATTTCTTGTAATTTCCTATGATTTTCTAATGAAGTGATGTTATATTAAATAATAATAATAATAATAATAATAATAAAATTTCTTTAGTGTGGGCGATTCAGGCGAATGTCTGTGTGATCCTCTCGATCTCGTCCTCGCTGCCGTGTTGTTCCAACCCTCTGTTGGAATTTCGCCTGGGATGTGTCCTTAGTTCCCTCTCCATCATCTCGGTGATCGGTTGTGAATAGACAGGGTGCCGGAGCTGCAATTTGTCCCGTGGATAAACAAAGTTGTTTGTTCCGTGGAGTTTTTCCTCTCCATCATCTTGGTGTTCGGGTGTGTATAGACTAGGTGCTGGAGCTGCGATTGGTGATGTGTTCTTAGTTTCCTGGTAGCGAGTTGGCTCCTTATTTGGAAGCGTGTGTGGTTTTGGCAAGCACTTTTTTTGGTAGCGAGTTAGCTCCCTATTTGGAAGCGTGTTGGGTTTTGTTGGCAGGCACCTTTTTTGTTGGCAAGCACTTTTCCGGTAGCGAGTTGACTTAACAATTTTGCTTTTTAGCGAGTTGGTTTTCTGGCAACGGTTTACTCTTGCTGGTTTGTTGTTTGTTTTTTTCTGGTGGGGCCCACACATGTTTCAATTTTTTTTAATTATTTCTTTGGTCTTTGTTATGTTTCTTGTTTAGTAGGACCACACATGTTTGCTTTTTGTTTTTCATTTATTTAATTTAGTCTTAGGTTTTTTTTTTTCTTTTCTTTTTCGAATATATATATATATATATATATATATATATATATATATATATATATATATATATATATATATATATATATATATATATATATATATATATATATATATATATATATATATATCTATTATTCGGTTTCATTGTCCCTTTGCTGGTTTAAGTGGTTGTCAGGACGGTAGTGGGAATGGGCTTACCAAAACCTCGTTGATTTCTCATCTTCATGATCGTCATTTCAATGAGGATGCGCTGGCCACCACCAAACTTTCTTTGGCCACTAATCTGGTTGTCTTTGAGGCTGCTGAGGTTACGTTGAAACGTATGGGCCTTTGGTTATGTGGGGTCTGTTTTAAGACGCATACTCTTCGCTCTAAGTGTCGGCATGGATCTGATTTCGTGTCACCCCCCGACTGCGGTGATGGTGTTGTTAGATTTGTGTTATTTGATCTCGCTAAGCCCCAAATTCCCTCTTCTGTTCAGCTCGCTTGTGTTGAAGATTTGGTTTTGGAAGAGCACTCTAGTTTTGATTTGCACTTACTTGACACTTTGCTCGCTAAAGGGTTGCACACCGTCAAATCCATCCCTCCAAAGTGTCATTTGGGATTCTCTCGTGTTTTGAAAGGAGCTCTTGATAAGGTGATCTGCACACCTGAAGACATTTCTTGTTGGGTTAGCCTATTAGCCTTGCCTCTTTGTCTCCTTAAAACCTTTTGTCCGAGGAGTAACATGGAGTGTAGGTCTGCTACTAAGCGCCAGCGTCAAGAAGAATATATCGCTAATGCCATTCGGTCTTGGGGTACGTCTGGTGGTAGTTTGCAGCTTGTTAGAGAGGTTTTAGCTGAACCCTCCCCTACTTGGTCTTATATTGAGGAGGGAAACCTGGAGTTGGGTGAGCGTAATGTCAAGCAATGTAGGAGAAAGATTTGTGATGGTCATTATATTGCTGCTTTCAGAGTTCTTTCTTCTTCAGGTGTTGCTCCTTACAATGACACTACCCTTGAGGACCTTAAGGCTAAACATCCCTTCAAGCCTGCTCCTTCACTGCCTGATATACCTATTGATCATCATAACCTCATTGCATCTCCTGCTGTGGTTCTTGACATGATTAAGAGTTTCCCCCGTGGTACGTCGTGTGGTCGAGATGATTTACGCGCCCAACACCTGTTGGATTGTTTTAGCGGTGCTGCTGTGGCTATATTGGATGAGTTGATCAACTCCATCACCCAGGTGGTAAATCTTTTTCTTGATGGTAAGTGTCCTAAGGCTTTGGGCGAGTATATTTCCAGTGCTCCCCTCACACCGCTGATCAAACCAGGTGGTGGTATCCGCCCTATTGCGGTGGGGACCGCCCTGGAGGCGTTTAGTCTCTAAGGTGGGAGCTTCTATGATTGGCCACTCCTTAGATGGATACTTGAATGATCTACGATTCGGAGTTGGGGTTTCGAGGAGGGAGGCCATTCTCCATGCCGTGAATCGGCTTGTTGAAGCTGGGGTGATGATGTGGGTCTTTCGATGTTGTTGGTGGATTTCAAAACGCCTTCAACTGGGTGGACCGTGAGGTTATGTTACAAGAGGTTTGCCTCCATTGTCCCGCCATATCACGTTGGGTTGAATTTTGCTACCCACCAACCAGATTATATTATGGGAACACACTTTATGGTCACACCAAGGCGTGCAAACAAGGTGACCTCCGGACCTCTCCTTTTGCGTTGGTGCTTCATCCTTTGGCTCGCAAGATCAAAGACTCCTTTCTCTCCTCTTTCAAGCTTGGTACCTAGATGATGGTACGATCATTGGAGATACTGCTTATTGGGAAGGCCTTGGAGCTCATTATGATAGATGGACCTCGTTATGGTTTACACCTCAACGTTGATAAAGCGAGGTTTTTGGCCAAGGAAGATCCTAGAAGCGAGACTCGAAGGTGTTTTCCCCTAATATTTCTCGGCCCCTGCATGGTGTAAAATTGTTAGGTGGGCCTGTTGGTGTAGACCTTGAGTTTAGCGAGAAGCTCGTTTTGAAGCGAGTTTCTAAAACCATTGAACTTATGGGTATTGTTGCTAAGCTCAATAATCCCCAATGTGAGTTGTTGCTTCTCCGTGCATGTCTTTGGCATTTCCAAGTCAGATTTTCTATGCGCACATGTTACCCCGTGTCTTTGAACGTGCTCAAATTTCTTTCGATGAAGCACTTCGCTCCTCTTTGGAGCGAATTGTCACCGCCTGGGGCGGGTTAGGAAATTGGCAATGGAGATTGGCCACTCTTCCTTTTGAATTTGGGGGCTTGGTGTATATCTTCTTTGGTGATGTTTTGAATTATGCCTTCCTTGCTTCTAGACTCCAATCGGCCACCTCTGATCGAACTTCTCCGTGAGACGGTGTTGGTGCTTCGGATCTTCCTTTGATGATGCCCGCATGTTTTAACGAGAAAATGGAGACCGACCTTTTGGGTAGCTCTTGTGAGATTGTCGCCCTAAACTTATGAAGAAATTGGCGATTTATATTTCACACGTGTCACGAAGAGGTGAATCCACCTTCGCTTATCTCGCTAGATGATGGCCTTATGGAGATCGCAAATGGAAGACCATACTTCAGACTGGCTCAGAGTAGTCCCGATAGTTGGGCTGGGGCAGACTATGAATGCTAAAACCTACCGGTGTGTTTTATGTTATCGTCTAGGTGTTCCTCTTTTCTCCACTCAGATTCCGTGCTCTGCTTGTTCCAAGGTCTTTGTGGGTGATATCTATGGGGATCATGCTGTATCATGCGCAGGTATTATTGGTATTAAACATCGACATAATGTGGTATGTGATACTCTTGCGGATATCTGCTCCCGGGTAGGGGTTTCGGCTCGTAAAGAAGTTGATATCGGGCTCTGCGGAGAAAGGGACAAACACCTACGCCCAACTGACTTGTTACTGTACTCATGGGAGAGAGGCCTTGATGTGTGTGTTGATCTTACTGGGTCATCGCCCTTGACGCAAACTGGTATGACTGACTTTGTGGCAGGGCGTGCCGTGGTTGAAGTTGCACAGCGCAAACGTGTCAAGTATGAAACCAATTACGCTGACATTGGATATGGGTTCACCCCCTTCTCTTTCTCTTCGTTTGGTGAACTCGAGAAGGAGGCGGTGACCCTACTGAAGCGAATCCGAAAGTTCTCGGTTACTCAAGATATTGGCGCGCGTGGTGCTAACTATATTATTAGTAGGGTTTGTTTTGTTATTGCTAGAGGAGTGGGGGCCCAGTTAGTTTCTCGGCTCCCCACTAATTTCTTGTAATTTCTTATGTTTTTCTAATGAAGTGATGTTTTTCTAATGGAGTGGGAGCCCAATTAGTATCTCGGCTCCCCACTAACTTTTGTAAATCTTTTGAGTTTCTTATATAATAATAATAATAATAATAATAATAATAATAATAATAATAATAATAATAATAATAACAATGATAATGATAATGATAATAATTATTATTATAAAGTGTCGATCCAGAATTTACCAACGCATCCCAATCCTCTTGCGTCTTGTTCATTGGACGCTTTCTTTTGATCTCCTCAATTTTCTCCACCCCACTGCTGCCGTAAAGTTATCTTTTTGTATCTATATTTGTTGTCATCGTATCGTTTTGAAGATAATACTGAAATCATCAACAATCTTGTCTCCATTCGGCCAAGAATGTGTGGGTCGAGATCAAAGTAGTCTTTGCAATAAAATATAAAAATATATATACAAATTTAAATAAACAAACAAGTTTGAATAAATAAACACAATAATTAAAAAATAAAGGTTAAAAAAACTTACGTGTAGATGCTCATGGATGTGGGCCTTGGCCGTTTCGGGAACCTTAGCCCATGAATCGCAAAACATGGGAATCGAGTCCCGTAACACCTCCCCAACATAGTTGGAGAACCAAGAAGAGTGAGGGCCCACGTGTGTATAAAACCCCTCCTGGTTGACCCGAAAACCGATTGACACATGACGACGATCCAGTGCCACCCTCGCCTTGAGTGTCGTGTTCTTAGTGGGACCACACACCACCTTCCCGCCTTTCCCAATTTTGGCGTTTGGGTTGGCAGCTTTGGATTTAGAGCCTACAAGTAATCAAATTCAAGTGATGATGACATAAAATAACAAGTTATCAATTTAAAATAACATGTAATCAAATACAGTTTAGTTAAAAATAATCCAGAAATTCTTACGCTGGCAATTGGTGTCTATCCTCCTCGAGGGACCACGAGGTGCGGAATTACCTCCATCGCCACCGTGAGACCTAGCTACAACATCTGCCATCTGTTAAACGAACATAGAAATTAGTGAAGAAACATATATATAATTAAATAAATAAATAAATAAATAAATAAACAAACAAATAAACACATTTAACAGTATATATCAACAAGATAATTATAATAATTAAATAAATAAATAAATAAATAAATAAACAAACAAATAAACACATTTAACCACTCGATAACAATTTCATTCAAATAATTAAGTGTTGTTCTACAAATTACAATTTGAGATTAATCTCCCACATCATCAACATAAAATTCAACATTATTAGTACTGTCATCTTCATCATCTTCATTCTCGTGGTCATCATCATCATCAGATGCTAAATCATGAGGAACGTGATCATCATAATCAATATCATCTTGGTGTTCCACAATAGTGATAATTGGTGGTGGTGCCTCAACTTTATTGGTTGAACATTATTTATAATGTTATAATCCAACCGATCCAACTCAAGAGAGTGTGATATGTGATGAGTTGTTGTCATGTACAACATCCCGATTGTCTTCTACCACAATGATATCCGGGTTCCAAATCTTTCGATGATAAGAATCTTGGACGGCCTTCCAATTACCACGCTTACCGGAAATCAAGGTAAAGACTTGTGTTGCTTGCGTTGCAAGAATGAATGGTTCATTTTGAAACGATACGATCGGTCATAATTTGCGTAATGTTGTTTCTATAGGTACAACGTTTACGCGATTCATCGTTATTAGTGTCGAACCATTTGACTTTGAACAACACAACATGAATGAAATATATGAAAACTCGAGAATTTCTTCAAGCTGGCCATAATGCATTCCTCCACCAGGGTTAAGAGTTGAAATTCCGCTGTTTTGAGTTGAACGACGTAAATCACGGTCGTGTACGATAAACTTCACACCGTTGACTACGCAAGAGTTGACTGAGACTGCAGTACATGATGGTCCACAAGCCAAAGCGAATAACTCGGCGGTACAACTTGGGTCCTTCTTTACTTTTAATTCACGAATCTATGAAAAAGTTAAGAATAGATAGAGATGAGTAATAGTCGTTATTTTTACAGGGTAATACACACAATAAGTATACCTTCATCTCAAACCAGCGAGGAAATCCTTCTTGCAAGTCACTGCCAGGAAATGCCCTGTAAATTTTCATGATATTAGAATAAGTCGTCGAATAACAACTTACGTAAAACAAATTTTGAAATAAAACGCGTAACTCTTGTACTCGTTCATGTACGGGTCGATTTCATGACTGCTGTGTAGTACGTACCATACTACTTGCTTCATTGTGTCTCCTTGAAACCGAACTAATGATAGTTTACCATTCTTTTTGCAGACTGATCGAAACACCTCAAATCGACTTGTTGGGCTTGGACGGTCCTCATTCCGGTCAGGACGATTAAATCTCGTCTCAACACCACGAAAATAATGCGAACAGAAAGTTAATGCTTCATCAGCAATATAACCCTCCGCTATTGAATCTTGTGCTTAGCTTTATTTCGACATAATTTTTGAGCTTTTTCATGTATCTTTCAAATGGATACATCCACCTCATGTAAACAGGACCGCCTTCAATAGCCTCTTCGGTAGATGAATAACCAAGTGAATCATAATGTCAAAAAGATGGAGGATATATTTGCTCAAAGCGCACAAAATATTTATCATTGTTCTCTCAACATGTCATTTCAACATGTCAAGAATGAACAAAGCTCGATTATTGGTGTTGCGGTGGTTTGGTCCTTCAAGTAATTTTGAAGTCCAAGCGAGAAGCAACCGTTGCATCATTATGTGACGGTCATGAGCCTTCAAGCTGTTATGTTGCTATCGTTGTCGGTCACTTTATGCTTGAAGTTAGATCCGAACCCATCGGTAGTTTAACACCTTTGATGAATTAAGAAAAAATCGGGATATTAGAATAAGTTGTCGAAATGAATACGCGAATTAATTGGAACAAAGAAATTTTCAAATAAAACGCATACCTTTAATGAATTGACAAAAAGTTTTCTTTCTTCGTTGTGAAAGAGTACGTAAGATGAGGCTTAGAGCACTTCCCGTTTCCTTTGTTGACGAGCCACAAGTCAGTACGAATATTCAAATTTTGTAAGTCTTGTCTTGCCTTGTTGGTGTCTTTTGATTTGTCATTCATTAACAAAGTACCCAACACACTCTCACACACATTTTTTTCAATATGCATGACATCTAAATTGTGTTTTAGTGTAAGAAAAGACCAATACTCTAGCTCGTAGAAAACAAATTTTTTTGTCCAATTCAATTCGCGATCAGTATCACCTTTTTTGTTGGCACCCCTATATCTTGGATTCCCCGGGAGACGTTTAGGAAATCTTCTTAGTTGATCCAAGATGTCATCACTGGAAAATTTTCTAGGAGGGTCTGTATTATCTACCTCTGTATAGAATGCCCTTATGTTCTTCCGCCATTTATTGGTCGTGCTTAAGAATCTTCTGTGACCAACATAATCGGTTTTGTTTAACACGCGCATAGTTGGAGTGTCTACAGTACATGTCGGACATGCCTTGTAACCTTGCCCACTCCACCCGCACAAACTACTTTGAGCGGAAAGTCATTGATAGTCCATAAAAGCGCCGCTTTCATACGAATTTGGTGCTGTAACATCATCCTTAATCATGACTCCATCTTTCCATAAAGTCTTTAGGTCATCAATCAAAGGCCTCGGGTAAATATAAATATCCTTCCACGGTGATTTGGGGCCGGAATTAACAATGTCAACATAAGAGAAGTCTCTCATACATATCCAGGAGGCGTATTGTATGTGGTTAATATGACCGCCACATGTCAGTATGATCGACTAAGGTTGCCGCACGGATTGAAACCATCGCAGCCCAACCCTAACCGGACGTTTCTTTTTCTTTAGCAAATTCCTTGAATACTTGATGTCAAATTTCTTCCATGCTTGACCATCAACCGGTGTTGCATCTTACCGTTCTCCCTAGGCGCCTGACGCATGCCAAGTCATATGTTTTACAATGTGTTTAGACTTGTACAAACGTTGTAGTCTAGGAATGATAGAAAGTAACACAACACCTTGTTAGGAACTTTCTTCCCAAGGTGTTCTTTTCTTTCCATCTACTAGCGCCGCAGATCGGACAAGTCTGCAAATCTTAGTTACCCGCCCCGATATAAAAAGCAATCATTTACACAAGCATGTATCGATTCATATCCTAACCCGATAGTTTTAAATGTCTTCTTTATTTCATAGTATGACGATGGCATGTTGTATCCTAGAACCGGCAGAAAAACTTCCTTGAATAAAGTTAGGAACTCATTAAATGTGGTGTCACTCACTTTACCTTTGGCCTTGATGTGCGTAATCTTTGCCATAAAGTATAATGAAGACATCCACTCACAACCTGGGTATAGTTTTTAGTTGGCAGTGGCAAGTAACTCCCTATACTCATTACGTTGAGGAAGTGCGTCGTTACTCGTCTCGCCAATATTTCCTTGAGTTGGATCATCTGGTTCGTTATTCGGACCAATATCATGAAGGAACTCAGCCATGTCACTCATCCCAGGGTGTCTTGTGTTGTGTACGACTGTTCGGGCATCCGGCTCACCATGATTATACCATTTCGTATAACTATGGTCCTTGCCATTTGCGTGTATGTGGTCAAACAAATATTCGTGCTTTATCCAGGGTAGGTTTAAACAACGAGCACATGGACATTTTATATTCCCATCAATATTCACTAAGGGCTTGCAATACTCGCAGAAAGCTTTAAGACCAACTAAAATTTCTCTACTGGTACGTGCTAGTGAGACCTAACTTTTATCAATTGGCATAACTGCGTTTTAATGAAGCAACAAATAATTATATAGACTTAAAATGTTCACAAAAAATCTACACGTAAACACATAAAGGTGGAATTACCGGTTGTGCGTTTTGTTCACCTAATCCAACTATGGAAGGCAATCCTAACCCATTCTTTGAATGTTTCGTCTCATATATGAATGAGTATAATTGAATTTACTATTTGAGAAAATTTTCAACATTTCCCTCAACTCCCCAAATATGTGCATTAAAGACTTATTCGTAGGAGTAAAGGGGAAACACTGTCGAAATTTTCACAAATAGTAAATCAATTATACGCATTCATATCCTAATAGAGACAAAACATTCAAAAAGCAGTCCCAAACAGGGGACTTTCCAAAATTAATTTCTAATAAATTAATTTCGGATGGGTTTTCTATGGGATGATTAACTTCGGACGGGGACTTTCCGAAATTAATCACTAAAGTCCTAAAATCATTTACAATAGTTCAACACACCTAAATACCATACAATACTAACATATTTGCATTGTCAATTTCGGCTTATATATCACAAGACTCAATTTTCCGGCTTATTTGGAGACTTGTTTGTGAGCTTATATAAGTTTATCATATCATAATATACTTATATCAGCCCACAAGTCTCCAAATAAGCCGAAAAATTGAAGCTTATGAAATATTAGCAGGTGTGATATTGATATTGACAAACAAATGTATCTCAAATAGTTGCAAATACAAAACAGGATTATAAACGACATTTCACGTGTATTAAGTGAACAACTTAGCAAAACTACACGTTTCGTATTTTGGTCATTTCACGTGTATTAATAGCAAACATTAACAAAGTTAGACAAAAAAACATACCGATTGTGGTCTTGGCTCTCGGCTAGCTGGTATCGGCTGGTCTTGGCTCTCGCTGGTCTCGACTGTAAAAAAAATCAAAATTATTAATAAAAATCAAAATTATTAATAAAAAATCAAAATTACAACATAAACCAAACACCCCTTGTGGGATGCTGTTTGGACAGTATAAACCAAATGACCCTTTCGGGCTGCTGTTAACCAAACGCACCCTTTCGGGGCTGATAAATAAGCAATCCAAATACCCTTTTAGTGTAGAAAATTTTCAAACCCAAACACCCCTTTGTGGGCTACTGTTTGGACAACATAAACCAAACGACCCTTTCGGCTTAAATACTTTCGTAGTTTTAACTTGTATGTTTTGTAAACTTTCTTATAGGTGGCTACAAATTCCGACTAATTTAACTAATCTGTTTTTTGTTTCTTATTTGATTGCCAAATTCTGGATAGCGCCATTTTGGATGTCAAGTTTAATTCTTTAAATATAAATCCCTTTCCTTATGCATAAACTGAAACTCGGAATCTAAAACTTGGATTAAAACATACAAGTTGATGCTAAAAGACTATAACATGGAGTAACTTATAATAATTTGACACAGATGACAACAACGTGTTAATTAACAAATGTAACACAATAGTTAAAGATTATATATCCAAATTGGTATCGATGATATTCACCAGCCACCCCCTTTCTTGTTCTACAAAATCCGTGCATGCTTCAGCTTTTATTCAAACACACATTTTGGCAAATTCATGGCTGCTCAAATTTATGGCATCTCTTCTAAAAAAGGAGGCTTATGGGACTGTTTTGGGACAGCAAATCAGTTTCCAAAAGGGAACTGATGAGGGGTTACTAAGGCCAAAAATGCTCAACTATAAACTTTCGCCGAAGACATGTCCCCGCTACAAACATAAACACAAAAAAATACCTCGGTTGTGAGGTCTCGAGAGAACGTGCGTGGTGGTCTCGGTTTCACTTCTCGGCTTCGGGTATCGGGTTCTCAGCAGCAACTATATATACCAAAAAACAAAATTAACAAAAAAATTAATAAAAAATCAAAACAATTAAAACAATTGACAAAAATTATAAACAATTAAAACAATTGACAAAAATTATAAAAAATCAAAATAGTTATACCTCGGTTTTTTTTTGTATCAGTTGAGAGTAAGAATAGAGAAGAGAAGAGAAAGAATTAAACTTTGAGGAGAAGAAAGAATTAAATGATAGAGGGGGGAGGAAGAATTAAATGATAGAGGGGAGAAAATGAGATGTGCACAGTGGTGCGAGTGTGGGGAAGACAACGCAGTGGTGGTGGTGGTGCTGTGAGAGTAGCCGTGGTGGTGGTGGTGAAGTATTAGTGGTGCTGTGGTGGTGGCAGTGGTGAGTTGAGAGGAGGAAGACGAGGGTTTTTTTCCTTTTTTTTCCAACTATGACGACCAGATCTGTCAATTATTGAGGTCAATATTTACTATCTACTTTTACCGGGGACATGTCCCCGATGAAAGTATTCTTTGTCTTCTAGCGAACCTTTTGGCGGGGACATGTCCCCGATGAAAGTATTCTTTGTCTTCTAGCGAACCTTTTGGCGGGGACATGTCCCCGGAGAAAGTAATGGCGGAATAAAGTAAAAGAGAGGAGGGAAAATGGAAATTTTCATCAAAACTTTCGCCGGGGACATGTCCCCGGAAAAGGTTTAGTTATTGAGTTTTCTTTTTCAAAAAACTATTTATTATCATTTTAAATAATTGAAATTAATAATAAATCAGTTTAAATTTAACCTAAAAATTATAAAATTAATTTAATTACTTTTAACCTAGGTTGCACGGACACGGCGTGGACACGGGAATTTATAAATAAATGTTTTATAGGTATTTATATACTTTATATACGTATACGTATCATGTTAAACAACCGAGTATAGGTGCTATGGTATACGTATCATGTTAAACGGCCGAGTATAGGTGCGATGGTATACGTATCATGTTAAACGACCAAGTATAGGTGCTATGGTATACGAATCATGTTAAACGACCAAGTATAGGTGCTATGGTATACGTATCATGTTAAACGGCCGAGTATAGGTGCTATGGTATACGAATCATGTTAAACGACCAAGTATAGGTGCTATGGTATACGTATCATGTTAAACGGCCGAGTATAGGTGCATGTTATAAATAGCGCGAGGCGTGACGTGGCGGCATGACCAAGCCTCACGCCTTTGCGGCTAAGGCGAAGCTTTTGCGTTTATAAGGCGTGCCCTAAGGCGACACAAAATATGAAAATATTTATATATTCATATCATATTTAATATATATCGAGTTTACAAAAAGATGTGACATAAAGCGGCATGGCGGCATGACCAAGCCTCACGCCTTTGCGAGGCCTTTGCGGATCCTTTGCGAGTCTTTTAGAACAGTGATACGTATCATGTTAAACGGCCGAGTATAGGTGCTATGGTATACATATCATGTTAAATGACCAAGTATAGGTGCTATTGGTATACGTATCATGTTAAACGACCAAGTATAGGTGCTATGGTATACGTATCATGTTAAAAGACCAAGTACAGGTGCTATGGTATACGTATAATGTTAAAAGACCAAGTATAGGTGCTATGATATACGTATCATATTAAATTCAGAATTTGTATACATTAATGCATCAGTATATATAAATTATTACTATTATTTATATACATCAATACGTCAGTATACATCAATACATCAATACATTATTATTATTATTATTATTATTATTATTATTATTATTATTATTATTATTATTATTATTATTATTATTATTATTATTATTATTATTATTATTATTATTATTATTATTATTATTATTATTTGTTAGGTCACTAAGTTTACAACACAAGCATCAATAGAAAGAGTAGAGAGAAGAGAAGATCGGATGAACAATAAACAAACACACATACACGTATAAATGAAGAAATGTTAAGCGTAGAGTATGTGAAAGAGAGTAAATTGAACAACCAACCCTCAAGTGAGGGTTATTACAAGGTATTTATAGGAAGGGGAGCTAGGTCAACACTCCTACTCCCTTCCTTTCCTTAGTGGACATGGGCCTAAGCTCATAGGCCTTCTACATAAGCCTAAGCTAATAACAAACATAAAGGCCATAATTAAGCTAACTATTACATATGAATCACTAACACTTGATATAGGTTTAGGAGTGATTCCAACAATCTCCCCCTAAGTGTTGGTGATGAATGAACGTAAACGGTGAAGGTACTGATGTAATAGTAGCTTTGACGTCTTCTGACATTCTTCTTTCTTGTGAGAAGAATTGCCTTGATTTGAACAATCTCCCCAGTGTAGAGAAATTGTTTTCTTTAAGCAGTTTTGCTTTGGCGTCATCTTAATCTTTGTTCTTTGATTATTGTTCTTTGTGATGGTAGTGATAGTATGTTGTTGTTATGCGCATCAAGTCTTCCTCAGTGCCTTCTTTGCTCCGGTGTCTCCACGTCATTCTTCAACATGCTCACACGCTCTTTGACGTTGGATTTCGATCTTGATGAAGTTCTTTAAGTCTTTAACTTTGTAGATTCTTTGGTTTGACGAAGAATCATTCGACTTTGTGTTGCTTTTAGATAGAACTTCCATTAGTGATGATGTTGGCAT
The DNA here is from genome assembly GCA_022545495.1 of Chrysanthemum lavandulifolium. NCBI lineage: Eukaryota > Viridiplantae > Streptophyta > Magnoliopsida > Asterales > Asteraceae > Chrysanthemum > Chrysanthemum lavandulifolium. Next base: position 189,641,724 of record CM040240.1, read on the forward strand.
GAGCATGTGAAGAATCGCACGATCATTCCGCTCGAGCTTCCATAAGAAGAAAACATGAAAGCGGTTAGTAATAAGCGGATTTAAGCACTTACAAGTTTGAACTTGAGAGTGTTATGACATAGTGTGAAAACACAACTCTAATTCTCACAAAGGCCATTCACGAACTGGAGTCCCACAAGTGAGATAACGCGATGTACCAAGTACACCTACAATTCGGATGAGTCATTGAGGTACATCAAGCATCACCTCACGATCGTAGACCGTTTGAGACACACTAAGCGGAATCCGCGGGAGTTACCGAAGTGACTGCTTTGTCGGTGTTTGATGTTGACCCGGCAGAGTTTCCATTCAATCACCGAGGATCACGGTTGTGAACCTCTCATAAATGTTCTCGACAGTTGCTAAGATGCGTGAAGGACTCGATAACGTACCACCGGCGTTCTTATTGTTGAGCGACAAGTGATGAAATGTCAAGTGTTCCTAAGAGATCTTTTGATGAATCTCGTGGCTCTAGACTTAATAGTGCGTTTGGTTTTCTGGCGGAGACTATGAAGAGGTCTCCTTCTTCAATATCGCCAGATCTCTAAGAGAAAGCCGATAGATTATGTAGGGTTTCTGTGAGAATGAAACAAGCTTCTTTGAGAGAAACTTGAGTGGCTAAGAAGGTTTAGTGCATGCGTCACCGGGTCCATGACGACTTTTAATCTTCAATACCGGCGTCACTAAGTGACAACCAAGAGTATATGAATTGAACCGATTATCCGCCTAAGTTGAATAATTTGGAGGCTATTTCTTTTCACCCTTTCTTTGCATTTCTTTTAATTCTTCAACTCCTTCTTTCTCCGATTCTCATTTTCTCCTTTTATAATCATACCTAAGGACTTCTAAATCTAACTATTGGTATTGTCCTTGGGTAGATCCCTCCGGCTCTGGCGGATCATAGGACGGTTATTCCTAACCTTAATCACCTTATAACTCCATTGCCCTAAAACCAATTTTCATGAAAATCTCTCAAAGTGTTTGTGAATGAAAAACATGTTTGAACACTTCAAGAGTTTTAGATTTTCATAAATACTCCCCCTCCACATGTGCTTAAGAGTTTAAGCAATCGCACGGTGAGGAAAGAGCTCGCACTTTTGAATTGATCGACTCAAGATAGACAATTCCCGAGGGACAGTTCGTTGCATAGTTAAAGAGGTACATTGTCGACTTTTGGGTGACAACTAGCTCTAATAACTACCTTGAAGGTGTGGGCAAACCTCGAAAGGTTGTCAAACCCGTCAAAGTTCATGTCTATCAAGAGCTTCTCGAATAGGTACAATTTACTTGGATAAGTCTTTGGAAGACAAATCTTTTCAATGTAAGACTGTTCAGATCCCGTCAATTCATGGGTTGAAGTCTTTTCACACGATGATTCAATAGCAATATCACAACATATTTCTTATCACATAATTTTCTCCCCCTAAAAAATGGCATATAAATGTTATTTTTGAAGAAATGTTGAGAATAAATATGACCATTTTGAGTTTTATGGGAAGATTACCATAGTGAACAATTTGTGAACAAAGTTTGTAAGTCAAATACTCCCCCTCAACAAGTGATATAAACGGTTGAGGTTTTGAAAAATCATAAGGAAATCTTGGTTCTTTTGAGCAAAACCTTTGAAAAATGAAAGATTTGATAGGTTTTACTCAAAAGTAAGAACTTTCGCTCCTTTTATAAGGATTGTGGCATCAAGCGTACCACGTGGTCCTTTCTTGACAAGAACGGGTTGTACATCGATATGTTTGCACAAGTCATAGTCATAATTAAATCACACATCCAAATAAATATGAAATAGAAGCGGTTTAAAGGGTACCGAAAGTCCATCAATCTTGCCAGAATGCGAACATGGCGTTGATAGCGGCGAGAGCAATCTGGGACGACCACCTACAAAGCTCTCCGAGTTACAGGCGGTCCCGTCGATACAACCTTTCATCAATCACGGTGATGATTCTCTGCACGTCCCTTCTGTCTTGAGAATTCCATCGCTTTGGAGACCCAATGCCTTCATGTATCGCCTTCAACCGATAAGCAAAGCCATCCCTAACCTTCTTCAATGTGTGATCCCCAAATTTGTGAAGATCTCTACACGCCATCAAGCAATTTCGTTGAAGTTCATTACGATAAACGACGCCAAATGGTTTGCTGACGAGGGTGTATTGTGAAAGCTGGTTGATGTCGGGAAGATCTAGCTGTGGTGGAGTGAAGTTGACACGGGTCTGATATGATTCAACCGAAAGTCGGAGATCTTCTACACGTTCTTTGATTACTATTCTTCCGATGAAGATAAGCAAGGACTTGATGTATTCACGTTGCACTTGATCGAGAATTGTCTCATGCGACTCTATACTTTGGCAAGGTACATGTCTTCAATTTCGTTGATAGACAAATTCTCAAAGTCCGCTTGAGAGAATGCATAATCCCTTTCGTCTTGCCTTTTGACCACGATATTCTTGAGGAAAGTGTAGTCCCATTTAGACGAAGATCAACATGTTTAATAGCCACGATTGCTTTAGTAATGAACACTTCATGTTGAGACTTGAACACCGCCACACGTAGTAGATTCGTCGGCGTTCCGGCCAATGGTGAATCCCATACAATGCATCACGGTCATATACTTCCACATTGTTGGAGAACATGTGGTTAGCCCTTTCCTCGATGGCTATGCGGTTAGAGTATATGGTGCCGGAATGGAAGTGTCGAGATGTAGCGTATTTCCTTGAACCATCGCCACCATGTAGAAGAAATTCCAAGTCTTTGTTGAAGAAATATCGGAATGGAATCCTAGGTCGATCTGGTTGGCCAATTGTTGGTAGAGGTTTAGACCGTCGGTGTAATATGGAGGGTTGTCCCGTTTGGTGAAGTCGATGTTTGCTTGAGGTTGAGCCAATCCATGTTGTTAGACATAGCTCGTGCTATATTATCAAGGTGATACTCAACTTCAATTGCACTTTCCGATTTGTCTTTGAGCAATTGAAATGCTTCATTCTTGATGCGCTTCAACTCGGATTTTGTCATCTTTTCACGGAATTTCTCTTGCAAGAACTTAGCATGCTCCAATGTACACTTGTCTTCCGGATCTTGACCTTGGTGGGTAGGAGTAGAATTAACAAGTGTAGAAAACCGGTCGTATTCATCGGTGTCATCTTCATCTAGCCATGATACTGACGTCGACCTTAAACTCCTTCTTCTTCTTTTCTTAGGCCTAGATGAGGATTACGGTTTCTTAACTTTGTCGGAGAGGTGGGTTGTTGTTGGGGCTCATGGAATTCCTCATCGTCACCACTGTATACTCAAAGTGATCACCGGTTTTGAGTGCAGGGTGGTAACTCGGAAGAATCCGAGGTTTTTCGGTAGAAGAGCGAGGAGGAGACCTTTGTTGAACCGGAGTCCGTTGGGGTGGAGGTTGCATAGAAGATGATTCACCGGACTTCTTGAGGCGTTTAGGCTTGTCATTCTTATCCCGATCTTTATCTTCATCGTCGCGTGGACGCTTAGGCCTTCGACTTCTTCTCTCGCATGCGATTTTAGTTGGTATTCAAACAATGCTTCAAACAATTTACCTTCGTAGGAGGCAAATGTTTCGATCGTTCGACATTTGAGCTACCAAACGGTTAACCAATTCAAAGATCGAGAAGATTATGGGATCAACGGATTGATGTTCACATGCATTGGAGTTGATTTCATAGTCTGTTTGGCGGTGTAAGAGATTCGGATAGAGTTGTTTGGTGAACGGCTCCTTAGTAACTCCGTGAACGATGTCAAGAAGGTACTTGTGAGTGTATCCTTTAATCATCTCGTCCATTTTCCTTGAAGATCATCTTTCATGAGCTTTGGACATACTCCCTTTCAACTTTCATCTCGTCATTCTCGTCATGAAGGTCTTGTACCGATCAAGAAGAAAATTGACTTCTTGTAAAGCACATCTTTCTTTTCGACTGTTTGATAGCTTTAACGATTCGTGTCTTGGCTTGAGAAATCCAAGAGGCGGTTGGCTTCTTCACCGATCCGGATGTGGATCGGTTGTTCTTTTGATGGTGGTGGTGAGGTGAGAAGATGAATCCGATGATGATGAGATGTGAGGAGACTCGGGTCCTTTGGTGGCTCGAAGTTTTCTCCGTGGAGCCGACGGGACTGTCTAGAAGAAGGCGATCATAATCGTCCGTTTCATCAATCTTTGTATCATCGTGATTGTTTTCTCAGTCTTTTCCGTTTCTGGTTCCTCAAATTCATAATCAATAGAATCTTCCACGCGCTTTTGTTGTTGCACAAGAGTGGTGGCACTAGTTCCTTTATCGGGTTGATTAACCGCATCAGGAATTGGTGTGGATTGAACATCACCACTTGACCTCGGGGCCACCCATTTGATCCTTTGCAAACTCTTTTCATAGCGTGTTGGAGTCTAACAATTTGAATTTCCTCCTGTAATCGGTTTCCGGTGGCTCTTCTTCCGAGCTTTCCTCTTCGTGCTCAATCACCGAGTCTTCCCTTTGTCGTGTTCACTATAGGACCTGGAAGGTTTGACTTTGAAGGATTAGTATCGGTTGCAGTTTCGAGTAGAAGATCTCTTCGATACGATTGTGTATCTTGAGCTTTCGTCCACTAGCTTTCTTGGCGATTCGGGGCTTTGGCACGGAATGGGAACAACTTCCTTAGAAGGAACAATCCTTTTCGTGGAGGATTCCTCTTGGGAACTTCCTCGACTCTCGTGCTTTGCAAGACTGCACTCCTCTTACGGTTCTCCTTGTAGGTGTACCAGAAGATTTTTCATCGAGAAAACCAACTTTGTTCTCTTTCACAGCTACCAAATATCTTTTATAAGAGTAGAGCTATTTGAGTTCATCTGAGAGAAGGAGATCCGGCAACACAACACCTTGTTTCTTCGTTGTTGATTCCTTGAATCTGACTGTTAGAGTGGGTTCCGACAACATGTCGTGATTGTCGGGATCATTGATTCTCTTGGGGATATCAGGGTTATATCCAAGTGCTCTTTGGATCAACAATTTAATGTATCTGATATAAGGAATCTTTGAGCCAAGATTTTGAGGAATGTCATCATGTCATCCCATATTAGAGCTTCAACTTGATGTGTTTCATGTTGATCGAGCCCAAAAGATTTGCGTTCCACGAGCTTGGGATGCTCATAGCTTTTGTCACGACCGGAAGCGGATTTTGTGATGATGATATAAAGGGTTCTCAAGGTGAGGAATGTTCTTAAGATCCACGTAAGAATGCTTATTAATAACCCCCAAGCTTCGTCATACCCAATATCAATCAAAATTGCGAGCAGTCTCTTGATGGGTGCAGCAGAGTATTCGGTTGGTATGATGTCGGGAATGAGGAGAACGGCTCTTAAATCTGCAGGAGTGATGGTGATTTGCTTGTGATTGAGTGTCACCGTCACAACATTACGTCCTTTGATCTTTTGCATTGTAGTCCAAAACTGTTGAATGTAGATCTGGAGCAATGGCAGTGGGAGAGCATGTTACGATAAGGATGGTTCTTCGAATATCAATAGCAATGAGACAAGAAGATTACGAGCAAGTGAGGGTTTCAAAGTCAACACGAAGGTTGTTCTTTCCAATCTTCATTGGATAGCCATGAGGAAGATATCGGCAATGGTGAGTACATTTGGTGCATCCACATTCATTTGAGCGTCCATGTCGTGATCTGAAATACATTTAGCCAAAAGAACCAACATATCGAAAGACATTATGTTAGTCAACATATGGTTTTATTGTCTAATAATTTGAATGAGATATGTCAATGATTGTTACGAGTCCAAAATCACTTGTTTGTTCAATAGTCCAATGACGTCGTGATAAGTTTTGAGAGTTAGTTAACTTTAGGTTTTAAAGTTTATGTTATCTCATATTTTTCACAACATATTACACATTTAAGCTTATTAGTGACATTATTGGTTTCGTGACGTTATGATTTATTTATTTACAAGTTCGCACGCGTAACAATTCATAATGAAGGTTTGATCAAGGCTTAGGCGTAGAAATGGTATCTTATGCGTAAACAGGAGTTATACGCGTAAAGGCGCAAGCTTATGCGTGGGACCACGACTTACGCGTAAGAAATATTGCAGCGTAGGAACAGGGGACCTTATGCGTGGAGCTTACGCGTGGCGCATATAAAACCTTACGCGTAAGGCTTACCGTAAGAGTAGACCTTATGCGAGAGGTCATCACACGCATATCCTTCATAGGATACGCGTAGTCCCATATGTAGAACCTTATGCGTAGCAGCTACGCGTAAGATTACTCTTGCGCACAACTCTCTACGCGTAAGGTGATCCTTATGCGTAGTTTGCTAGTAACCTTGATTCTGATTTTTACGTGTAGCAAACCTGAAATAATAATCATCATAGCATCAATATTAACATTAACATTCATTATTCATCAGATCAAGCACAAAGAACTCATCAAACAATATACGCGTAGAAAGTTTTACGCGTAAGACTAAACCCTAAAGTTCATGAATTACGCGTATGAAATCTAGCCATAGGATTTGCACCAAAGTTTTTCTGGTAAGTCTAGGAAGCCTATAGAGTTGTTTTATCCAAGTTTTAACATCAAACATGTCATGAATCAAAAATACCCAAACCGTATGAACATAAACCCTAAATTTCAATTCTTTCACTTTTGATGTTTCTAGGAAAGTTCTAAGCATTGATATAGTCAATTCATCATATAAACAACATATTATAGGCAACTAATCATCCAGAAACGTTCACACAAGAAAACACCCAAATCACGCATAAACCCTAGTTTTCCAGATTCAATCAATTCGTGTTTCTGGATAAGTTTTGAGGATAAAAATAGTATCATTGATGCTTTAAAAACATTTTGACACAATCTTTTTAACCACAAACACACACCAATGATTGTGTGTTCAAACGCTTATGCGTAGAACACATAATCACTCATATCTCACGTTTTAGCCGTTGGATTTGTAAAAGATTCAAAACATTATGAAACAACTTACAAGTTGATGATCCAAAACACGGATTTGTTGAACGATTTTTAAGCGTAGGATATGGTTGGTGGAATATTAAATGTGATGAGTAAGTGAATTAGGTGAGTAGTTTTATTAAAATAACTTTAAGATTTTGACAGTTTTAGTCCCTCCACCTTTTCCATTTTCATCCAAAGCCTTTTAACTTCCATTTTGGTTACCAAACGAAAGATTTTAAGAAAGAAACTTGACGACACTCCCCCTCGACTTAAGAAATAATGAAAGGTTATAAATTTTAGTCCGAGTAGTGTCAGTGAACCAAAAATGTGACCACCATTTTAAAGAAACAACCGGGATAGTATAACATGTAAGTACACAGTTATTTTGAAACAGTTAAGTATTTATTTTCTCCCCCGCAACACTTGATCGGAAAAATACTGAATTTTGAAAGATTAGAGTGTTGACGGAAGAAATGTACTTGCCATGTTGAAAGAAAAATAGATAGAAGAATATTTTTGTTGTTTTATCAGGTTTTATATTTTTGTATTATGTTTTTGAAAAATATTTACAAAAGAGATTTTGGTGTTTGATTGGTTTTTAAGACTGTTTTAAGAGTTCATCCAATTCCTCTTGAGTCAAACACCGCATACCAATCCGGTGGACCAACTCATTAAACCTAGCGGGAGGCAAGGCTTTGGTGAGTAGCTCGCCAATTGGTATTCTGCACCACAGTATAATTCAACTGCACTGCTCCACATGGTCCTTGATGAAATGATAGCGAAGATCGATGTGCTTAGATTTCGAGTGCCGAAGCGAGTTGCACGAGATCGCAATGGCACTCCGATTGTCGCGAGACATCGGGATTACGTCAAATACGTAACCATAGTCTTTGAGTTGTGTTCTCATCTAGATGACTTGAGCACAACACGCCGACATGGCTACATATTACGCTTTGGTTGATGACAACGATGTACAATCCCGCTTCTTCGATTGCGGGACACCGGTTTATCACCAAGAAATTGTAGTGCTCTGAAGTACTTTTCCGTTAATCTAAACATCCTGCGTGATCGGCATCCGAAAAGCGATTAGTTCAAAACCGAATCCCGGATACGGATCCCCAAGTTAATGGTTCCCTTGATGTATCGGAGGATTCTTTTAGCCTCGAGAGGTGGGTTTGATTGGTCTTGACCGATAACGGGAGCGAGATAAGCGGCAAAGACAATATCAGTCTCGCTAGGTGTTAGATACATGAGAGACCCAATAATACTTGGTATTTTGTAGGGTCGACTAATTTCCCATGTAAATCGTCTAGCTTCTTGGTATGAGTCATTGGTGTGGCATAAGTGTCACGTGTTTTCATTCCAAATTTTTTAACAATTCAAGGGCATATTTGGATCGACTCAAGAAAATATCACGGGGTGATTGATGAACTTGAAGTCCTAGAAAGAACGTAAGTTCACCCATCATGGACATTTCAAAAATTTTCTTCATTAGTTTTGCAAAAGCGATTGAGTACTTTTTATGTGTAGACCCAAAAATGATGTCATCCACGTAAATTTGAATAATTAAGATATGTGCCCATGATATTGTATGAAAAGAGTAGGGTCGACCGAACCTTTGGTGAAATTATTGGCAATGAGGAAAAATGATAGCTTGTCGTACCATGCCCGAGGAGCTTGTTTGAGACCATACAGAGCTTTGTTCAGTTTGTAGACATGGTTCGGGAACTCAGGATCAACGAATCCTTCTAGTTGGTCGACATAAACCGTTTCTTCGGTTGTCCATTTAGAAACGCAGTTTTGACATCCATCGAAAGATCATCATATTCATATGAGCGCGAACGCGAGAAATATCCGAACAACCTCAAGACGAGCAACCGGAGCAAATGATTCTTCAAAATCAATACCTTCCTCTGTCTATAACCCTTAGCTACCGACGTGACTTGTTTTCGACACGTTCCTTCAAACATCAATTTGTTCTTCCAATCCATTTAAGACCAATGACGTAGACCCTGTTGGTCTTTCAACCGATTCCATACATCAAGACATTTGAATTGGTTGAGTTCTTCTTGCATGGATTCAATCTAGTTGTCTTTTGTCATTGCGTCTTTAATGTTTTAGGCTCAGTTGGCGAGCGGTGAGTGCATAAATGCAATGTTCACCATCTCGTGTGAAGACGTTGTCTCGTAACGATTGGTTGATTCGGGTTGCCAATAATATTTTCCGGAGGATGGTCTTTTGTCCATCGATGTGTAGAGGTTGATGTTGGTATACATTATGCATATTCGATGATTCAAATGGTTTGTTGATGATTCCGCGACATCGGTGCGCAGATCTCATTAGCAAACGGGTTAAAGAACGATTTGGATCAAAATCTGCGGTGGGGTACTTCATTAAGAACATCATTAGTTGGTTCATCATTGTTGGAAGCGGTTTGTTCAACCGTTGTGTTGGAGTCAATGGTGGTGCTTCTTCAACCGTAGTTGTTGTAGCAGTGTATCGGTATAAGAGTAGTATCGGGTTGAGCGGTGAAATAGCGGATACACCGAGCACGTTCATCAATATCGCCACCGAGCATTGGAGCAAATAACCTTTCCATTTGTTGACGAGTGAGTGGGGCTTTATTCATTTGTTGATGGGGTTTGAGGAAGTTTAAGCGGTTGTGACGGGTTCCAAGTGTTATACTCGAAGCCATTTCGTAAGTTCATCAAAATGAGTATGAATCGTTTCCATAACCCGCTTTGTACGACGATTCGGATCCGGTAACCTTTAGAATTCTCACAATTTCAATAAAGACTCAATGTCGACTTTGGCTTTGAGCTTTCCAAAATCATCACGATCATTATTCGGATAGCAAAGGGATCCAAATACATGAAAGTGTTTGAGATTCGGTTTATGGTTATGGAGAAGCTCAAAAGGTGTTTTGTTGTGGCGTTTAGTAATCATTGAGCGATTTTGAGTATAGCATGCGTTGATACAACCGCCCATAAGTAATCTGGAAGTTTAGCATTGATTAACATTGTTCTTGCAGCTTCCACTAACGTTCGGTTTCGTCTTTCAACAACTCGGTTTTATTCGGTGTACGTGCAATAGATGTCGATGCTCAATTCCCACTTTCTCATAAAATTCTCGAAGAGTTTGGTTAACAAATTCGGTTCCTTTGTATGTTCTTATTTGGCGGACGGTGTTCAGGAGCTGAACTTGAATTTTCGTGAGAAAGGTGATGATCATTTGTGGAGCTTGGTCTTTGCTTCGAAGAAAGTAGACCCAAGTCCAACGTGAATAGTCATCAACAATTACTAAGATGTAGCATTTGCCATTGATCGTTTGCACGCGCATCAGGCCACACAAATCTATGTGAAAAAGATGAAGCACATGCTGAGAGTTGTGTTCCACCTTTGAAGGAAAATGAGCACGAGTGCTTTTCCCTTGTTCACAGGCTGAGCAAAGGTGATCTTTAGAATATCGGAATCGTGGGAGATCTTCAACTAGTTTGTGTCGAGCAAGATTGGTTATAGTTTGAAAATTTAAATGTGAGAGACGGTGGTGCCATAGCCAGGATTTTGTTGATGTTGCCTTTGAAAGTAAGCAGATGGGAGATGAAGCAACCATGTCTTGCATAGAGATAGTGTAAAGACTAGAATTACGCGAGCCAGACATAAGGTCTTTTTCTTGTAGATCACGAATGAAACAAGATTTCTCCACGAAAGCAACCTCCAAATCTCCATCACGTAATCCCGACCTCATCGAAAACAAATTGTGACCGAGGCCTTCCACATAATAAACCCCGCTAATTTTGATGTTCCCATTGATATAGTCTCCGTAGCCCATGATAGGCTGCAAGTGATCATTCCCGAATCGACGGTGCCAATGAACTTTGCAATGAAGTTTGATAACAGTTTAAGGTTGCTGTCATGTGTCGGGAACATCCGTTATCAACAATCAGAGAATGATCAGATCACCGCATTACACACGTATGACACGGATGTAATAGAAGTAGATGTGGAACCCGAAATATTAGAGGGTTCGGAGCGATTATAGTAGACATACACACATCAATAACTTTAGGCATCCATTTAAATCCTAGTGTGTTATATATCCATTTCGCCATCTCCAACTAGTATTTGCTTTAGTCTTAGTGAATGCACTAGGTGGTACTATATTCTTAGGAGGTGAAACCGGAGCTACGAGGGGACAAGAATGCGCTTCCTAGAATCTAAAGAGGCGGTTTACCAAGCAACCGACTTAGAAAGATTAGTGGGCCTAGAGGTATTACGATTCTTAGGATTTCGTAAGCGAGAGATGATAGCTTTAGCAACACATTTGTCATGACAATCGAATTCATATTTTAGGACAAATAACACAAGGTGCATCGATGAATATCAAAAGTACTTAAAGGTTTAGCATTCGTTATATCACTATTTCTATTACATTTTCCGACGCAATATCTATAGTGGAAGCAACGTGAGTCTTAATCATAGTCCTAGGGTGTTCTTCTACTTTAGCATTCCTTATTGATCTTTTCTTAGGTCGCAACTTCCTATTCTTCGATGTAGTGCTCCTAGGATGTGAAGTGCGAACGTTTGGAAAAGAGGCAGCTATTCTGTTTCGATAGAAGGAAGCACGTTAGCAACTTTTGTTTTGGCGAGGCATTACGGGTTCACGTTTACTAAGTGTTACGGTGCTATTCTCTTAATGATGGTTGGCGGAAGTTTTCATACTTTCCTAACATTTCTCTTAACTTAAAGATAGTGTAAATCAAATCTTGATTTTCGAGCGAATATTACCGGCAAAATTCATTACTTCTCTAGTGTGTGCAAGATAGTGATCAAGTTTGTTTGATGCTTCATGACGAGTCTTATTTAGTAAATCAAATATGACACCATATTCTGTTTAACTTTACAAGTTCTTGTTCATATTTTGAGATTTGACTTTTTAAAGACACGTTTTGATCATCCAGTTGCTCAAATTTTGGATTAAAATTGTTTGATTGCAAGCTGGTGGATTTTGTTTTGCAAAGCAAGTTCACAATTTTGACAATCTTTTGACACCATCGAAGACGATGTTTTGCTTTTGAAAGCTCGTTTAAGAGACGTTCGTTTTCAACTTTTAAAGACTCGATCCGAAGCACATTATCGGTATTCTCAATAGTTACAACATTATCAACAAGATGCGAGAGATATAATCGGATGCATGTGGCAAAGAATTGAATAACACAACATTATGGATATCAAGAGATAACATCTTTCAAGAGTTGATCAACATTTTTCTCAACATTTTCTTTTTACGTTTAGTATTAGAAATAGATGTTTCATTTTTCGAAAACGACCTTCATCAATCAAGTTCCTTATGAAAGTCCCGTTCCCAAGACAATGCACAATGTTTCAAATTTTTAACATTTGGTAAAAGATTTTTCGAAAAATGTCTATTTTTCTCGTGCAGAGGCGATTGAAAGTGTTGAACTTTGATTTCGAATGATATTCTATCTCATGTTGTAAAGTTTGAGGTCACCCATGAAAAGGTCAAAATATCTAAGAATTTTACGATTTTCGGGTTTTGAATTTACTTCAACGATGGAAGGTAAAGGACCATAAATTTGTGCATAATCGGTTGGGGATTAACATTAGAAGACTCGAGACGTTTTATGATAATCCTTGGTGTGTTAGAAGAATTCGTTGGTGTGTGAAAGTGACCGGTTTGAATAGTTAAAAGGTTTGTTGTAAACAATAGTTTCTAATTTTGATCGACTCTCGTCTTACGCATCTAATTCCTCTTGACGATGATATTCAACAACACGCATAACAAAATTATCAATTTTATATTTTGACTTTGAAACTTGTGGATTTGGTTTGAATGCTTTGGTTGAAAGCTTAGGTTTGTAATCGCAATATTCGGTCCATATCCATTTGGATTGGGTTTTAAAGTAAACTTTTGAATAGTGTGATGACTCACCATGTTTGTAAAAACATTTTAAACTCTTTAAGTTTGTTTTGCAAGTCGATAATTTCTTCAAGATGATCATCTATTCGTTTCGTTGAATGCTTTTGTATGCAGAGAACTGTTTTGACAAGTTAACAACTCACCTTAGCTTTTTGATTTTCCAAGGTGAGGCGTTAATTTGCTTTTTATGTTCATGTTTCAGTTGTTCTATTTCGCACAACAAAGCATTCTTCAAGCGGCTAGATCACGATCCGTCGCTCTAAATATTTTTCGCTTTGATGAGATTTAGCAAAAGCGGCTTCAAAACCTTTTCACGTTTTCTTGAGTTTTGAAAAGTTGAGTTGCATTTCTAAACATTCAAAATCCTTGGTTAACGATTGCATTTTATTTTTAAGTCCCGATTCTTGCACGACATTCTCGCCACTATGGATTGTTGGTTTTAAGCAGCATGATCAACATCTGGACGAGGCAAAATTCGGTGTGTTCAACGTGAGTCACAACATGATCATTATTTAGATCCTCAAGTATAACCACGAGTCAATTTGATTATCAAGGAAACCATAAGGTCATCTTGATCGTCAAATGTAACTACGGGTCTAGTTGAAAATCATCGAATGAGATGTGGACGACTCATTTTGAACATTCGAGCCTTGCTCGGATTCGGATGTTGGCGGAGATATTAGATCGAGATAAATATGGTTTGTTCGGCACACGAGACAAGCCATCGATGTCATACATGGGCATGTGTCACTCATGTGTAACTCATGCATATTAGCCATCAACATAATATTGCATTGGCACGCAAGTCCTCCATATCATCATCCGAGTCTCGCATCCGCCATAAAACTCGTTCTTTTTCGGTGAGAGTTCCACCACTTCATCCTTAAGAGCCAAAGAAGAGCCTCTTTGTGATAAGCACCGCCCTAGTCCTCGGCTTTGGGCAAGCATTAGCCAGTGTCCCTTCTCATTGCGGTTGTAGCATCGAAGACCATTCAACCCATGCCGAGCATTTCCATGTTCCACCACTTGAGCTCTGTTGGTATTCCTACCCACAAGATTAAACCCTTGACCACCGCCCATTCGACGACCATAACCACGATTTCGAACTTCAACTCATCCATTGTTTACAACAACTGATTCCTTGTGTTTAATGAGGAACGAATGCGATTGTTGGATTTGTTTGTATAACGGCCAAAAGCATTAGCAATCATAACAAATCCTTGTTGCAATGCTTGAACGGATCGGATTCCTCATTAGCTTGACTATAAAGTGCTTGATCATTGTTATTGCTGTAAGGAACCAATTGAGTTTGTTGAGATTCTTTGTGATTGATCATGTGGTGTGATAGTGGCGGTTGGTTGAGTTCTTTGGTTGAGGAGGATAACCGCTTTGAGCATACAAGGTAAGTTGTTGATTTTCCGGATGTGAAGATGAAGCAATTTGAGCATGGAGAATCCTTTCCTTATCAACTTCCTTTTGATGAGGCTTCAAGTAATCGTACAACAATCCATATGTAGAATGATGCTTGTTCTTCGCTTGACGGAGAAAAATGACATACTTCTCCCATTCGGGACCAAGATTACTCGGGAACTTAGTATTAAGCGCAATTCTTGGCATGATGATGTTGTGTTTATCCAAATCATTTATGATGTCGAGAATCGATGATGATAAGACTCTAGTGTCTCTCCGAGTTCAATCATGAAGTGTTCATAAGCCAAGTAAATTTTGGATTCCATATCCCCACGATTGAGTGCAGATCCTTCCATAAGAAGATGAATATGTTCCCACATTGCCTTTGCGTCTTTTGAGCATCAACACTTCAAGAATTGGGTTTGGTAATCCTAAAAGGATATATTGCATTGCGAGCTCATTAGCTTCATAGTGTAGAAGTTCTACTGCGTTCGTGTGCAACAAGAGCAATGTTTGATTGTTCATCTCTTGGTGGATTAACATTTGGATCTCCGGGTACAATGATAGTAGGCATCCGAAATGGACCTTCCAAGATAACCTTCTTTAAGAACTTTCCATGTGGCTTCTTCAGATCACAAAACCTAAAGAACCTAATCACCCATTGATCGTAGTTTCCTAGAGTGAGCATTGGAGGTCTATCAAGTGATCCAGCCTCATGAATTGATTGTTGGTTGCTTAAAGCTTCACACATCTTTGCAAACCAAGTGGGTTCCTTCATAGTGTTCCTTGATGGATGTTGATTGAAATCATTTGTGTAGGGTTGAACCATTTGAGGTTGTGGAATTGCAGCAAGTTGTGGAGTATGTTGTTGATTAAATTGTTGTTGATAAATTGCTTGTTGTTGATTCCATTGTTGATGTTGTGGACTTAATTGTTGTTGTCGTTGAGTATAAGTGTAAGGGAAATAGTTAGAGTATGGTGGTTGTGACATGTTGAAAACTTGTGTTATTAAATGGATTTTTGTAGTCGAATGAATCTTTGTTGATGAAGTATCCTTAGGCGTAGAAATCACAATAAACCAAGTAGCACTTATGCGTAAAAACACCAAAGTTACGCGTAACAGCAAGAGTTACGCGTAGAATTAGCTTACGCGTAAGGAAGGTGAAAACACTAAAGTTATGTGTAAAACAAGAAGTTAGGCGAGAAAACTTAGGCGTAGGATGACCTTATCGTGAAGACAAAGCTTAGGCGTAAGATAAATCTTATGCGTAGAAGTTTCTCGCGTAAGCTTATGCTTATGCGTAATTTTAGGGTTTTGCCCAAGTGATCTTTACACTATCACGGTGCAAAAGATATCCCAAGTCGACGTATTTTCGGGCTTATCCAAGCAAGAAAACACGGAGTAAACCACGGCGAAGATCAAACCAAGGAGTGAGTTACGCGTAGTTTTAGGGTTTTACTACGCGTAGAACTACTCGTAAAAATGATTGTTGCCCAAAGATGTTTCTAAACCAGATTTTTGTGATGAAATAGCTTCAATATCACCAAGATAACACAAAAGTGTGAAACTTGATGATCCAAAGTGTCTAAAACAGTTACGCGTAGAAAAGTTACCTCGTAAAAAACCAAGCTCAAAAACGATGATCCACACGTAAAGGTTGAAACTTTTTGCCAAAAACAGTTATTTTAACACCTTAAAACGTTGAAAGTACAAGAATCTTGGATTAAAAAGTGTAAAAAATGTGTTTTTAAGCGAACCAAAGTATCACTCATAAGCTTTATGCGTAGGACCAAAACCTACTTAAAAAACAATACGATTCAACCAACTAGTAGGCGATTGATACCACTGAGGTCACTAAGTTTACAACACAAGCATCAATAGAAAGAGTAGAGAGAAGAGAAGATCGGATGAACAATAAACAAACACACATACACGTATAAATGAAGAAAGGTTAAGCATAGAGTATGTGAAAGAGAGTAAATTGACAACCAACCCTCAAGTGAGGGTTATTACAAGGTATTTATAGGAAGGGGAGCTAGGGCAACACTCCTACTCCCTTCCTTTCCTTAGTGGACATGGGCCTAAGCTCATGGGCCTTCTACATAAGCTTAAGCTAATAACAAACATAAAGGCCATAATTAAGCTAACTATTACATATGAATCACTAACACTTGATATAGGTTTAGGAGTGATTCCAACATTATTATTATATAGGTCCAAATTCTTGCAGTTGTCTACTGGTCTCAACTTCCCACCAAAAAAATGGTGCCAAAAATTCCCACAAAAAAATGGCGCCAAAACTTCCCACCAACATGACAAACACATTATATAGTTCTTTTATCTTTACACGAATTTCACAACCTCTTATCCTCAAAACCACTCAACCTCACAACCTCTTATCTTCACACAAATTTCAAAACCTGAGATGAAGCCATTTAATCCTTTTATGTGTCCTTGTGGAGCAGGAAATATAAGATTAAGAACATCACATAGAGAATATTCATCTGGACGACAATATTATGCATGTCCTCAGTCAAAGGTGAACAATCATACATTTCTTATTTATGTAAATATACAAATAATTGGGTTGTTATATCTTATAATTTTCTTATTATGTAACAGCCCATAAAAGAAGATAATGGGTGCGGATATTTTATGTGGAAGAGTGAATTTGACGAGTACTTAAGAACAATCTCTCCTCATTCAACATCTCAAGGTTCTGGATCTGCACCAACAGAGTGCTCGAGCTACCATGAAAAAGATCTTAGGATAAACTTGCTGGAATCACAAAAACATGTGCTAGGGACAAGAGTAAGGTTGCTGGAGGCAAGACTTGAAATGGCAAGAATTCCTGACGACCACGCATGTCAGTCGGATGCATTACTTCGTGAGCTGTTAGGTGACATGGAAAATCTTCATATGTAGTAGTAGTTGTTGTTGTTGTTCTTGTAGTTGTTGTTGTTGTTGTTGATGATGTTGTTGATGTTGTTTTTGTTGGAATAATACGTATGTTTTCATATGTATCTGATACGCTTACACATCGCGTTCGGGGTCAAAGGAACTTCCTTTTCGTCGAGCAAGTTTTCCAACACCCTAGGCAGTGAACCTAATCGTTGTAGTGTAGTATTAGGGTAAGCCACGGGAATTGATATCGTTCTCTAGGGGAATAGGAATGCTAGTGAGAAGTTACTACGCTAAGGTTGGGGTTGAGGAAGATTATTTTTATCTTTTATGTTTTTAGAAAAGGAAAAATCTGAATCTCGGGGTTTGGATTTGGGGTTGGTATTTCTACCGATTACTATACTATTATCTAATTATCTAAACTAAGGTGGTGGTAGTCTATGTCTAATTATTGTGTGCTCGTATGATAGTTTAAAGATGTGTTTACTTAGGTTTTACTACTCCTTAACTGTCTTCTATTGGTGGTTGAATTGTCACGTCCTTATTCCTAGTTGCGTTGTGTGTCTAAAGTTGTAGGGTATGCGTTTCTCCCTACTATTTGAAGTTACCAAAGGGTCTCGTCTACAAAACCCACTAGGGATGATAAACTCTAACTCTAAGGCCTATTTGGATAGTTTAGCTTACAACAACTCAAAGTGCTATAACCTAAGGTTCACAAAGATTAATCAAGCATTAAGTACACAACGAATGACCTATCGCATTACTAGATCATTAATCAACTAAGATAAGAAACAACCAATCAATATTCAATAATTAATTTTCATATTCCCTAAGCAAACACACAAGTAAATTAGCCGGACATGGAGAACATGCAAGCATACACACAAATAATTGAAGACATAATTAAATTAATGAAGTAAACAACTTATCTTGGTGTAAGATAGGGTTTAAAACCCTAAAATACGACCTTGGTTCGGTTTAGGTTTTACTCAAAAGTTTACCCAAAAGACTACTCTCTAAAACCGAAAAATTGATTCTATATATAAGATTACATGTGACGGCGCCACCTTATGATTTGTGGCGCCGCCGTGTCGCCATCATTCGGGTTTCGTCTTGGCAAGTTAATCTTGCGACGGCGTCACCTTATGCTTGTGACGCCGTCCTCTTTAGCTTCGACGCCGTCGGATTGAATCTAGGCCGTGCGAGTTGCGACGGCCTACTCTTTTAAAGCCCGACGCCGTCCTCCAAAAACTAGCAATTTCTCTTACGATCGTCACAAATTCCTCCGACGGTGTCGCAGATTAAGCGATGACGCCGTCCCTTATAATTTAGCACTTGAGTGTCTCGATTCTTGGCTTTGGCCATTTTCTTCATATATCCGCCTTTTCGTCCAAATAAGTGCCATTCTGTAGTTTGCCTTCAAGAGACCTAAAAGTGAAAAGGAACGATATTAAGCAATAACGGATACAAAAGTGATCAAATAAGGGCTTAAACGACCCTCAAAAGGTACATTTTAAAACCTTATCAAATATCCCTACACTTGGTATTTGCTTTTCCTCAAGCAAATGTGCTTTTAGCCAATTAATTTATAAGTTAGGGGTCATGAAGCATTGGTTTAAAACGGTCCACAACACATATAAGCCCCGCAAAAGTCATAACAAGCACGGAAATTACATACTAGCACCCCACATGGGGTGTTTGGATACTCACATCTCTCGGGTGTATATGAAATATAGCTAATTGGAAATGGAAGATAAACACTCATTAACCGGTCCTAGTACATAGATTACCATAGGCTTGAGAATAGATCAAACCTCCATCGCTTTGGCGTAAGCACCTAGGAAAGACTATCAAAGAGGTCTTTAAAGGGTTGTAACGTTAGGCTTACGGTAGGGAAACAAAGGGTTTGGTGGGATAGGCTATTTAGTGGTGGCAAGTCAAAAATCTCTATGTTAAATGCATACGAAGAATGGCGTTGCTAAGCCAAGACTCGACACTCTAAACTCTAGATAACTGAAATAAACAAACATAAATTTAAAGATAGATGTAGGATGGTAGCCCGTATTTTTTTTTTATTATTTTTTTTCATACATTTTTACTCTACCATCCTCTACGATAACATCAAAATGATAGGGATTTATAGGCACATCCCTACACTTGAGTTTTTATTATTCTAACACTAATTTGACCCGATTTGAAAAGATCAAAACACTTGGAGTACGTTAATACGCAAATAAGGGAATTGGCGTTCCCTTTTAGTCATTTAAAACTTTAACTTTTCCCATGAGTCCCAATCGTCCCAAAGCGTGTACAAAGATATGACTCAACTTAGCAACTCATGCAAGCAACTAGATAATTGAACTAAGGGTTTAGGGTGATAACAATAATGCACTAAAAGTGAGTGCATACAAGGTAGGCTAAGGCGATTTGGGTGTACATTTGGGGTGGGGTGTAAACAATGTCTTCATTGATATTCGGAAACCGAAACATCACGAGAACCGCGAAAAGGATAGGCTCGAGGGTTAACTAGGGTATCGTGTACTAAAGATGAGTACAACGCAAATGTGTGGGGAATTACTCAACCGATGTGGAAGAAGTAATTATATTACGGGTATCAAACAAGGGTTATCCTAATGCCTCTTATCATTTAGTTATTCCTAACTACACAAGTGTAGTCTCACTAGCGATCTTGGAATGCATCACAAAACAAGTTCTAGAATCTAATATACTACCGGTTCACACTCTAAGCATTGAAGATGAATGCTTCAATTCCTACTAATCTAAGAGCGATCCTCACATTTTTGGTGGAATTTAAGTGGTAAAGGGTTTTGTGCTAGTCATATAACTTCCTATCCGTGAGACGCTTTTGTTAAGACTAATGGCCCACTCCTATATGTCATGAAAAAATTTAAATTATGTGCCAAAATTACCCTAACCGACATATTCTCATGGTTTATTACACAAATACAATTGGACAAAGAAAATATTCAAGGATAAGCATAGTTTCAAAGTTCCCGTTTTATTTTTCCTCCCTACACTTAAACTGAACATTGTCCCCAATGTTCCCCAAAAGTATCAAAGTTATGATAATGGAAGGTAATTAAAAAACGAAAGAAACTAGTACTCCCCTGATTAGCTCGGTAGGATCCGTGTGTGAAGTAGTGGTTAAATCCTTTCCAAGAAGAATTTATGCGTGAAAAGCTCCTTCCAATCTTATGTATCTTCTTCTTGATAAATAAAACCTGCACACTTGAAGAAAACAAACAACCCAACGCATCAAACCGAACAAAGAAAAAATCACAACAAGATGTAATTCCAGACTTAAATAAGATATAATGCTTGTGGAATGGATGTTTGCAGATTTCTTGGAAAATTAAGACCTGGAAAATTCCAAAAATTTATAAGTAGTACGTAAAACGAGAAAAAATAATCGATGTTTTACTCCTTCCCGACGCCGTCGAGTTATCCCGACAAAAAGCGGTCTGCGATTTTACGGAAAAATTCGGAAAATTTACATCTTTAGAATCTGGAAAAATTTCTGCAAAACATCCATTATGACTCGATACAAGCATTTGACTCGAACAAACACACAAATATATCTTTTAAATAATTGTAATTCTCATGTTCACGTTTCTTTTGAAAACGTGTGTAATCCTCCCTACACTTATCTCTTATGTAAAATACTTTTATATGTAATTAAGACGAGGTTAAAGACAAAATAAAGCATTTTTACAAATTCAAACATGAGAATAAACAATCAATAAAAGATATACGACACACAAATAAAAATGAAAAACAAATACACATGGGTTGCCTCCCAAGAAGCGCTTGTTTTTGTTCGAGTCACGAGCCTGACTCTACCCTTATTTAACGGATAAAGGGGAGGTTTTCCCTACACTTAAGTTTAAGTTCGGGTGATAGTAGCAATACATACCCTTAGGGTGGAAATTTGCTACGTGAGGAGAGGGTGATGGGTGATTTATATGCTCAAAGGAGTGTACTCCATTCATTATAACCTTACCTAAGTCTATTGGTATAGTGGGTGAATCAAATCTCTCTCCTAAAAATGGATCATCTTCTATCAACTTCAAAAGATTCTTATTTAAGGATCCATCTTGACCTAATAAACCCGGTTTAAACCCATAATGTTTCTTGTTATCAACCATGAATGGGTGATATAAGTGTGTAAGGTCATGAGTTACTCCTATATTAGCTTCCACTCTACATGGCCTAGAATCTACCACCTTTATCAAGCAACTACCCGGATTATTTATTTTGATGGGTGGATTGGGGCCTAATTCAATTCCAAGATTCACATCTAAAGACGGAAAATTGGGTAAGGTTTTTGGTTGAGGCTCCGGTTCATCAAAATTAGGAACTTCCCTAGGACTAAGAGAGAGGTCACGACAACAAGCATCTAAACCTACATTCTCTAGTGGCGTTTGGTCTAAAGGTTCTATATCAATCGGGGTTCCTATAGTCTCTTCTACTTCTTCCGGGTAAGTTATAGGCGATGTGTGTTCCTCAAGTGATGGTAGGGCTTGTGGGCTTGGAGTTTCCACCTCATTTTCCATTATATCTAGATCTCCTGAATGTTTAGTATGATCTGACCCAAATACACTCCTAAGCATCTCAAATCCTTCTTTGGCCATTTCAAATTCTTGGTCCGATTCATAAGAATTGTTCTCAAAACTTGACTACTATGTTCTATTTGCCTAAAGGATTCCTCACGTGTGTCATATGTTTTGAAATCTATCCCACACATGCAACTAAGTATTTTAGCTTCAACCATCTCACAATCTTGTTCGGGTTTAGGTTCCATGTTCTTAAAAACTAGGTCTTTTTTATCATGATGCCTAAGGTTAGATAAATCCTCCTTATCCATTTCCTCAAGTTGTAACAACTGACGGTTTATACTTAGGACGCTTTTCTTAAAATTTTTCCAGAGGGTCTCACTAGAAGGAGTTGATTCTAACAATGATCGTTTAATAGAAGCCACACAAGCACAAAATTTATTAAACCCATCCAACCTTACACCCTTCTCCTTCTGGATATCTCTAAGTTCACTCACAAATTCATTAGAACAATAAAAACCAATCCAATCTGCGAAATTCAATTGTTCCTCATTTGTTAATGATTCAAATGCAATTTCACTTGCCATAGCGACAAATGAAAAGGGTTTTACGAACACAAACACGAAGAAGGGGGATAGACTACAAGGAAGCTAATAAAAAGAAAAAATCTCACTTGATAGAAATCTTGTGAGTAGACCTAAACGAGATATAAATCAAGCCTAAACAATAACTATTCCCCGGCAGCGGCGCCAAAAACTTGATACGCTTACACAGTGCGTTCGGGGTCAAAGGAACTTCCTTTTCGTCGAGCAAGTTTTTCAACACCCTAGGCAGTGAACCTAATCGTTGTAGTGTAGTATTAGGGTAAGCCACGGGAATTGATATCGTTCTCTAGGGGAATAGGAATGCTAGTGAGAAGTTACTACGCTAAGGTTGGGGTTGAGGAAGATTATTTTTATCTTTTATGTTTTTAGAAAAGGAAAAATACGAATCTCGGGGTTTGGATTTGGGGGGTTGGTATTTCTACCGATTACTCTACTATTATCTAATTATCTAAACTAAGGTGGTGGTAGTCTATGTCTAATTATTGTGTGCTCGTATGATAGTTTAAAGATGTGTTTACTTAGGTTTTACTACTCCTTAATTGTCTTCTATTGGTGGTTGAATTGTCACGTCCTTATTCCTAGTTGCGTTGTGTGTCTAAAGTTGTAGGGTATGCGTTTCTCCCTACTCTTTGAAGTTACCAAAGGGTCTCGTCTACAAAACCCACTAGGGATGATAAACTCTAACTCTAAGGCCTCTTTGGATAGTTTAGCTTACAACAACTCAAAGTGCTATAACCTAAGGTTCACAAAGATTAATCAAGCATTAAGTACACAACGAATGACCTATCGCATTACTAGATCATTAATCAACTAAGATAAGAAACAACCAATCAATATTCAATAATTAAGTTTCATATTCCTAAGCAAACACACAAGTAAATTAGCCGGACATGGAGAACATGCAAGCATACACACAAATAATTGAAGACATAATTAAATTAATGAAGTAAACAACTTATCTTGGTGTAAGATAAGGTTTAAAACCCTAAAATACGACCTTGGTTCGGTTTAGGTTTTACTCCAAAAGTTTACCCAAAAGACTACTCTAAACCGAAAAATTCGGATTCTATATATAAGATTACATGTGCGCGGCGTCACCTTATGATTTGTGGCGCCGCCGTGTCGCCTTCATTCGGGTTTCGTCTTGGCCAAGTTAATCTTGCGACGGCGTCACCTTATGCTTGTGACGCGTCCTCTTTAGCTTCGACGCCGTCTGGATTGAATCTAGGCCGTTTGAGTTGCGACGGCCTACTCTTTTAAAGCCCGACGCCGTCCTCCAAAAACTAGCAATTTCTCTTACAGATCGTCACAAATTCCTCCGACGGTGTCGCAGATTAAGCGATGACGCCGTCCCCTTATAATTTAGCGACTTGAGTGTCTCGATTCTTGACTTTGGCCATTTTCTTCATATATCCGCCTTTTCGTCCAAATAAGTGCCATTACACAGTTTGCCTTCAAGAGACCTAAAAGTGAAAAGGAACGATATTAAGCAATAACGGATACAAAGTGATCAAATAAGGGCTTAAACGACCCTCAAAAGGTACATTTTAAAACCTTATCGAGATTCTGTCAAGTATTTTTATAAATCAAAGCACATCTTTGGATTTGTAAAGTCGACCATGTCCTTAGTTAACAGATTATGGTGTCCAAACACCCCTTTTCCAATACTAAATTACATATGCTTAAAGAATGAAACCGAAGAAACAATATCACAATTAACAAACACGAATTAAAAACCATATTAATTCATCACAAATTTAATATTTTTGTTTTTCCCATAGCTATATATCTACTATGTTTCGTCAAGTCTCATCAATAAATCCCAAGTGTTGGATAACCTGGAGATACAACCCAGCTGCTCAAAATTCAAGTCTTCGTTTCTTTGACCAAATATTTTGTAAACTTCCTATTCTACCCTCCACCCTCCCTTTATAAACCCCCTCAATTATTTAGGGTTTCATAATTTTTTTTTCAGTTTCTAGGGTTTCAAAAAAATGGGTGAGGAGAGAAAGACAGGGACGGTGAAGTGGTTTAATGACACAAAAGGGTTTGGAGTTATAACGCCATACGATGGAACTAAAGATATGTCGTTTTAATTTTAAACTAGTTTAGGGTTTTACGTAATGAAAAGACTATCCAAGCATCGGGGTTTTAGTTATGTATTAATAGTTGCAATAAAGTGTATTTTGTAAATATTACTTTCTTGGGGACATGTCTTCGGGAAAGTTTCATGGAATTTTCACAGGAACAATTAGCATGCTTTTGACTTTGGTCAAATTTTGGTAAAAGTGAAATACACTTTCGGCGGGGACAGGTCCCCGGCGAAAGGTTACGTTGAATTTTGACTAACCGGTCAAAGTTTATTAAAAATCTAACGTACTTTCGCCGGGGACTTGTCCCCGCCGAAAGTGTTCGTTGAATTTTCCCTAACAGGTCAGCGTATTCATGTGCCACGTCAGATTTTATTTTGTCGTTTAGTGACTTTCGCCGGAGACTCTGCGTCCCTGGCGAAAGTCTCCTCGCCCGTCCATCCGATTGTTGTAGTGTACATGCACCTTTAGGTTTTTTGCATTAAGGTTATGAATATTGGAAAGTATGTGTATTAGTCAAAAGTTAGTGATTAGTCAAAGCTAGTTAGAGTCAGTTAGATTAGTCAGTCAGTATATAAATGTAATCATTTTCCTTTGGTGAATTCAATAGTCATTTTCGCCTAATTCTTCCGCCTTCATAATCTTAACTGTTTGGTATCTATCTCTCAACTTATTCCCTTATAATCGGACTTGACCCTAGCTAACACTATCAAGGCCGGTAACTTGAATTGGATTTCGTGTAACAAAGAGATCCATGTGTTAAAATTAAACTGTAATCAACCACTGGAGTTGCTGGTGATGTCGTTTACCATGTTGCACATCAGCAGAGTGGTGTTCTCCCTAAATGGGGATTTTTAAGACTCGGGTTTTGATTATTTTAAACTGTATTTGATTTAAGTATATAATTTATGTGTTTGTTATAAATGACTTTTGAAAAGTGGAGAACATTATGGACTTGCGTTGAAACACATATTCATCATTCATTTTCTCACACTTTATCTACACTTCTGCAACTGGTAGGTCATTTCTGATTCAAACATGTCTGAAAGAGTTAAAGGGGCAGCCATTGGTATTGATCTTGGTACAACATACTCGTGTGCCGATGTTTGGTTTCACGATAAGAATCGAGTGGAGATCATACCTAATGAATAGGGAAACAAGATTACTCCATCTTGTGTAGCTTTTAATGACGCTGAGATCTTAGTAGGCGAAGGCGCAAAAAATCAGATCGCTAGGAACCCTACTAACACCGTCTTTGGTGAGCCTTTCTACTTTCTCACTGTATGTTATTCATTTGTATTTATGAGTGAATAAGGGGGAGATACCAATGTACCATATTGTTGCTTTGTCTATTGAGTAAACCAATATCAGTTAGCTTAGGGGGTGTTTTGATTGTATATTTATGGCTTTGCTTTATAAGCACCATAAAATATTCATCAAATAGAAAATAAGCCAATATGCACCTAAAAATCCTTGCACTTCAAAATTGTTTATCTTTTGTATTACAAAAACATGCAATAAGTCGAGAGGCATTAAAAATATATGCTAAACCATGTAATTCTACGGTTCTTTGAGTTGTAAAGGATTGTGTTTGTACTTACCAAAACTTACCGTTGGATGAATGGTCATTGCTAGCATCGCTCGAAATGGTTTTAGTACTAACCGATTCCTTTTGTTCTTTAAGATGTCAAGCGTTTGATCGGAAGCAGATTTAAAGATCCGCAAGTGCAAAAGGACAAAGAGTCATGGCCTTTCAAGGTCATTGAAGGGCCTGCAGAGAACCCAACTATTGTAGTTTTAGGAAAACAGGATTTGGACATCACCCAAATCTCAATACAAAAAACAAACTATCAGACAACTATACAAGCTTATCCAATATTAGGCTTTCACTAAATGTCTAAAAGAACCAGCAACTTGGAATACTAGACCAGCATCCAGACTTCATCAGAAACACATATTCCTTGCACAAAACAACTTGATAATTCTCACCTATAAAGCACCACCATCTAGCTACATTTCCTCTATTCCATTCTATTAAGCTACTCATCCTTCCACCACAGTAGACAAAACAGAAATGGAAAGAGGCATCACTAGGAACCCATATCCCATCCATGGGGGGGCTCTGCCAAGACAACCTACATTTCCCTCTCAATGGAAGGCTTCAGTTGCTTGGGAACACACTCCCTCCATGATGACCAAACTTTCCTCCTTGACACTGCATTGGGTGGACCAAGAAGGATCATCTTTCATTCCTCTCTATTCCACCCATCATGCACTGTCCCACAACCATTTACCCTTCACAATGATAGTCCCTACTTTATGGTACATCCATATTGAATTAGACCTCCTAACTAGCCAAATCATGTTGTCGGCCCCCCCAAGGCCGATCGAACAAACAATGAGACTAAGATAGGTACAGTCATACCAATTAGGTCTCCAAGATACAAGGTAACTATCCATTGTAATGGCTTGATATAAGCAGAATAATATTGACTAAAAGCTCTTGTCCATGTGCCAAATAGATCCATTATTACCATATAAAACCAGATCCCAAACTTATGAACTTCATACTTTGCCAAGAACTCCTTTAGGTCCTCTGTCTCACAATCCAGACTCATTGAAAATTTGATCCAACAGACTACCAATCTTCCATTAGATTTTCCTGTCAAACTTAATATTCCAACTAGCTTCAGCATTGAGAACATTTATAGTTTGCTTGACCTTGATTGAAACCATTCTTGCCTTGATTTCATCACATATTACCTTAACCATATCATTTGCACTTCTTTTTTGGCTAGTGAAAATTCTGCTATTCCTCTCTTGCCAAATGTAGTATACTGATGAAGCAAGACATAGCTTTTTAATAACCTCCCAAATCCCTTTCCCATTGGCTTCAATACTCATTTTATTAACAATTCCTTCCCAGGTGTTATCTGTTGAATTAATCTTAGCCATCTTGCAGATAGATTTCCAAATCTGCATAGTGAACTCACATTTGAAAAACAAGTGATTATGTGAGTCCAATTCTTTCTCACATAAGCTGCACTCATAAATTTTCCCAACTATTGTAGTTGACTTAAGGGGTAAAGAAAAAATGTATACACCTGCAGAATTATCTGCCATGGTTCTCAAGAAAATGAAGTCTCACGAACAATATCTCGGAACAAAGGTGACAGACGCCGTAATCACTTGTTCTGCTTATTTCAACAACAAGCAACGAGAGGCCACAAAGGAAGCAGGAACTATTCTTGGTCTTAATGTGATGCGTTTAATGAATGAACCAATAGCATTGCAATTGCATATGGTGTAGACAATACGTCGGCAAAGAATGGGACGAGAGATAAAAGCTTTTGGTTTTTGATTTGGGCGGTGGGACCTTTGATGTGTCACTTTTGACGGTTAGTAAGACGGGTGCTATTGCTGTCAAAGCTGTTGGCGGCGATACTCATCTAGGGGGTGAGGATTTTGATACAACGTTGGTTAAATATTGCATAAAAGAATTTGAAAGAAAACACAATGAGGACTTAAGGGAAAATCCACGAGCATTAGGGAGGTTAAAAGTTGCTTGTGAGAAAGCAAAGAGGGATTTGTCTTCAACCACTTTTTCCCCGATTGAAATTGATTGTTTGTATAAGGGGATTGATTTTTCTATCAAAATTAGTCGAGCTAAATTTGAGGAGCTAAATGCAGCTTTCTTTGACAAGTGCATTAAACTGGTTGATAATTGCTTAATTGATGGCGGAATACACAAGAAGAACATTGATGAGGTGGTGGTTGTTGGGGGGTCAACGAGGATTCCAAAAGTACAACAAATGTTGGAGGGGTATTTTGGCGGGAAGACACTCTGCAAGAACATGAATGGTGACGAGGCTGTTGCTTTTGGTGCTGCTATCTTGGCTGATAAATTATGCGGACATGATGATGGTGTGACACTAGATATCGTTTTATTGGATGTTACTCCTTTTTCATTGGGAATAGATACCAAGAAAGGTGGTAAGGGTGGTAACATGTCTTTTATTATTCCCAGGAACACTTCCTTACCAACAAGCAAGAAGAAAATATTTCCTTGTGATGCGAACATAAATGTTATCATCGAGGTGTATCAGGGTGAGAGCAAAAAAGTGAAAGACAACATGGTACTTGGTAACTTTACCATTAACGGCCTAACTGTAGGTGCCAATGGAGAATCAGAAATAGAGGTTTGCTTCAATTTAGATGTTAACGGGATTCTTCAAGTCTATGCCGAGGATACAACCACACATCACGAAAAAGCATCACAATTGCTTGTAGCTGAAAGCGAATGTCAAAATTATTACCAAGTAATTGCTTATCTCAAAATCTACATGGCTTATTCATGTTATCAAATGATTGCTTTTAAGGATTCTGTATGTCCTTCATTTGTTACTCCACAAACCAAACGCATGCAAAGCTTATTTCTCTCTTCTACAAGCTGTATAAGAAGATGACAATAGACCCTGTTTTTACATATATATGGTATGTGCACAAGTGCCTAATTAACTACATGAACAACTCATATCCTGCTGTTGCTTACTCTAGAAAACAATAGGGCAAGCTCGACAAGCGCGGAAAAAACATGTTAACTGCAGCTTGAGGATTTGAGGGCGATTAATGGTCCAAGTTTGTGCTGCATGTTTTCTGATGAGAAGGAATATATTGTGCTAATTATACGTTAAACTGTGTAATGCATGCATCTTATATATGTTTATTTCTGCAATTCGTATTTACTGATTTCTAGCTTCATCCTCGTAATCACTTTTATACGGCTAGCGTCCTAGCCCCATTTTTTGGTTTTAAATCAAAGGTTTGATGAAGAATAAAGCCTATAATGTGTAAATTACAATTAATAATAGTCCATATACATGCAAAAGAAAACCCTCAAAACCCAAATAATTTGACCAAGGTTATATCATGAATAATTTTGATCGAAGGCTATACAATTTTCTTGATCATATGACATATTTCAATTTTATATAACTGTATATTTACTTAGCCTGGATAGATCAAGCAGATTAATTGGGTATGAATTGTAGCAGTTATGTATAGTGCTTCTTTGAATTTGCTTTCTTCTCTAATGGGAAAAACGAAACCCCATTAGTCCTCCAAACTGTTTTCCTAGCATAAGATTGTGCAATGGGTCGGTCGACCTTCGGTCGCGGTCGGTCGGCCCATTGTGGCTTGATCGTTCGTGCTCGGTTGGGAGAAAGGAAGCCAAGAACTAGAGCGTGTAATTGACCGAGTTTGAAACTCACAAATAAACAAAAACTCTTACCTTTGAATTAAAAAAAAAAAACAACTTTTTTCTTTAAACTTTACCATTTTTACAACATTATAAATACCAACCTCAAATACACTTCTAAACACATAATTTTAAACACAATTCAAACAACTTCTTATCAATATTCATCATGTCAAGCAAAAAAACTCCCACATCAAAACCCCACGATCCCGACTACCACAAAATGTCTCGAATTTGAATTTCTCACCGGATCCGAATTTCCGATTAACCGGTGTAACACCACCACCAAATCAACGTGTTCGCTTTCGTTCACCCGGTTTTGAATATCAAACAACAATACCACAACCACAACAAAGTCAAAACCCGTTTTACATTAATCGTCCATTCTCCCCACCGTATCGTCCTAATCCTAATACCGAAGTTCACTAATCACGAAGTGGGTTGTTGTATCATCCTACCATGGATTTCTCGATGTCTTCCCAACCGAATCAAGCGTTTTCCCCGCTTGAGCGTGTTAATCTTGATACGGAAATGGAGTAGTTAATACAAGACTATCCGCTTCAAAACTATCCGAGTCAAAACTATCCGACGCAAAACTATCCGACTCAACATTATCCGAGTTAAGATGTTTCGATGGGGCAAGCTTCGAGTCATGGTTCGCACCACGGTTCGTTTCAAGGTTCCATTCCGGTTGAAGACGATGACGATGTCGAAGAGACGTCACCCGTCAAACCAAAAAGCCTTCGAGACGCGCTACAAAGGCGAATGGGAAGAATGTCGCAACCCAAGAGCCAAAGCCCACAAAATGGACAAAGGAGGAAGAGGTCGCGCTTTGTAAAGCTTGGACTCATGTGTCGGAAAATTCCACGAGAGGAAACGCTATCAATAGGGCTGGGTTTTAGGATGAGGTGATAGAATACTTTAAAAATGAAACTGGATCGATCGACAGAAAGTACGACTCGATCGTGACCAAATGGAAGAATAAGGTTCGTAGTAGGGTTGGTGCATTTTTTGCAATCATGGAGAATATCGAGCAGAATCACGAAAGTGGTGCAAATGACCTCGATTCGTACCAAAAGGCCTTAGAGAATACCGATTGATTCACGTTCATGACTTTACATTGCAGGAGTGCTTTGAAGGATCATGCTGCTTGGAAGGATATTGAGATGCCTTCTTTCTTCAAAAGGGGTAGGAAGAAATCCAAGACTTCGGAAACCACCTCGGGTCGACAAAAGGTGGTTTGAATTTGCACGACGTTGATGATTATGAGGAGGAAGAGACTCGAGAATCACAACAAAGGGTCGTGACGCATCCAAGAATAAATCATTCGCCTCCTCTCGTGAGCCGCCTGCATCATTTTCTTAGTTCGTTAGCCGAGAAGTACTTCAAATTCAAGTCAACAAAATCAGGAAAAAAAAGAGATCACAGAGGACTACATAAAGTTGAGGGAAAAAGAGCTGGAGATGGAAGAGGCAAGAAGTCAACGACAAGAGGAGTTGGAAATCCGAAAATTGAGCTCCAACTCGGCAAATTGAAATAATGGAAAAAATGAAACGGGACCAAGACTTAATTTTATACAATTCAGCAATCGACCCAAGTTTGCCCTTACGACAACAACTGAACTTATGGAAATGAAGGCACAATTCAAGATTATGTATAACTAAGATTATTAGTTTACGTTTTTAGTTGTCTTTGTAATGTTTTTATTATTATTTCAAGTATTGTAATGTTTATGTTGTATATAAAAGATTTAATTAGCCTGGTTAGATCAAGCAGATTAATTGGGTATGATTTGTCACAATCAGCAGTTATATATGTACCGTGCTTCTTTGGATTTGCTTTCTTTTCTAATGGGAAGATGAAACCCCGTTAGTTCCCAAACCATTTTTCTTGCATAAGTATAAATATTGGTATCGAACAAATAGTACAACTTATATTAAAGAGAAAACAAGAGGAAGTATCAACGAAATATACATTAGTTTAGAAACGAAAGTAATAGTTGATGGAACTAAAGATGTAGAAGTAGATGGAGATGAAATGTGAGCTAAAAATTTGAGATGATAATTATAAGTTACATGACTTAACATTTGATTTTAAGAGACAATGGAATATATTTTTCTAAATAAGGTATGTCTTATAAACAAAGTTATTTCTAGCAATTATCTTTTCAAAAAATAAGCATAATCTTGTGTGTCAAATGCTAATTGTTTATTTTTTGGGTTAATAATCTTTTAAAGCACTATTAGTTCTGAGTAGCAAACTAAAAAAATAACTTTTTTAGACATTAATGTTGACATTTTTGTCTTTCTTTAAGTATTATAACCATATTATGACCATTTTACCCTTTCTAAATTTTTTTCAAAATACTTTTTTTTTCGAATTTTTTTTTCCAAAATTTTTTTGAATTTTTTATTTCGAAATACTTTTTTTTCGAATTTCTTTTTTTTTTGAAATATTTTTTGAAGGGTAAAATGGTCATAATTTAGTCATAATACTTAAAGAAAGACAAAAATGTCAACATTAATGTCTAAAAAAGTTATTTTTTTAGTTCGCTACGCAGAACTGCCATTCTTGATAAGTATAATGTTTTAATAGATTATTAGCCCTTATTTTTTTTCTACATGTTTCTTTATATATGGTCAAAAGAACACCAAACAACCCAACGAAATAATTCCATGTTACATCAAACATAGATAAATGAACGAGGTTTTCCTTGTTCCGATTATCCGGGTAGGATGAGTATTTAATTTTGTTTTAAATGTATCCGGCCTAACCAAAGTATCATCATGATTATTTTTGATCTTTTTTCTGACCACCCTAAATCTGTACTAGTGAGGTATGGACTTTTAGAATTTTTGTAAAGAGGTCAAGCGCCTTACCACTAGGACATACGGTTATATATAGTTAAGTTACATCGACTAAGATGCATTTGGTATATTTTAAAAGAATAAAAGTCCAAGTTTTTTTTTACTACATACTAAAACCTATAACTTCAAACCTTATGTCTATGCCGTAAGATTCATTGCAAGTTGAGTTTATACGTTTCCAAGCATAAGTTTGATGGATTGATTGGGCCACTCATGTATGTTTATTTCTCTTTAGAAGACATGGTCTTCTAAATGTGCATGTAGATAGGTGATTCATGGTCATCTTTGCCCCCATGATCCAATAAATTTTATTTTACTGTATAATTTCAAACCTATGTCCAACTGTTATTTTAACAAAAAAAGTTGGTTTATTTACCTCTTTCAAAAATACAATACAAGACGTATAAGCCAGAGTAACTTGGTTTTAAACTTTTAATAGCGTTAGACTATTATAGGGATGGCTGTTTAGTTTTGAAAAAATGGAGAATACTATGGACTTATGGGGAACTGTTTTGTGACTGTTGGGTACTCGTGTAATAAATTAAGATACAGAATGAACCTATAATTTTGAATATAAATAGATCCAGTTTGAAAGACATATTCATCATCCTTTTTAACAAGTTTGTTTCAACCACTACTTCTCTCAATTCATTTCTAGTTCAAAATGTCTGAGAAAGTAAAAGGAGCAGCCATTGGCATTGATCTTGGTACTACATACTCGTGTGCCGCTGTCTGGTTTCACAAAAAGAATCGCGTGGAAATCATACCTAACGAACAAGGAAACAAGATCACTCCGTCTTATGTAGCTTTTAATGATACTGAGATCTTGGTAGGCGAAGGCGCAAAAAATCAGATTGCAAGGAATCCTACTAACACCATATTTGGTGAGCTTTTCTTTTTCATCTATATATTTTTTTCCTTCTTTTTATTTTATGTTATTTGTTGTATGTATCAGTGAAATAATGGGAGAATAGGAGATACCAATATACCATATTGTTGCTTTGTCTATTGCGTAAATCAAAATCAGTTAGCTTAGGGCGTTTTTAGATTGTATATCTTCTGGCTTTTAAGTACATGCAGTAGCATATTCATCACATTGTAAGCAAATAAGCCAATAGGCATTTAAAATCCTTGAATTTCAAAATAAGTTTTATTGGGTAGCTAAACGTTTATTTATATCTACTTACGGTTACTGGTATTTAAAGAATTTGTGTTTGTAGTTAGCAAACATTTCTAGAGGATATATGGTCACCGCTAGTTTTGCTACTAATTTATTTGTTATTTTGTAGTAAATTCTAATACAGAATTATAGATTGTTCCATTTTTCTAATCAGAATTTTTTGTGTTTGTTAAGATGTTAAGCGTTTGATTGGAACTCGATTCAAAGATCTGCAAGTGCAAAAGGACAAAGAGTTATGGCCTTTTAAGGTCATTGAAGGGCCTTCAGAGAACCCAACTATTGTAGTAGATCGACTTCAAGGGTGAAGAGAAAAAATATACACCCACAGAAATATCTGCCATGTTTCTGAAGATGATGAAATCTGCTGCTGAAAAGTATCTCGGGACAGAGGTGACAGATGTCGTGATAACTGTTCCTGCTTATTTTAACAACAAACAAAGAGAAGCAACAAAGGAGGCAGGAACCATGGCTGGTCTCAATGTGATGCGTTTGATAAATGAACCAACAGCAGCCGCAATTGCATATGGTGTGGATAATAAGTCTGACAAAGAATGGGACAAGGAGAAGAATGTTTTGGTCTTTGACTTGGGAGGTGGAACCTTCGATGTATCTCTATTAACCATCACCAAAACGGGTGTCATCAATGTCAAAGCTGTTGGCCTCACTACAAGAAAAAGTGCCTTTAGTGACCAATTATTTTGTGACCACTCATGCTTTGGTCTCTATTATCATAGTTTAGTCACCAATATAATTGTCGTCACTGCATTTTCGTCATTGCCACACAATTAGTGACCGTAACAAAATGTGGTCACTAATTTGTCACAATGACAAGTATTAGTGACGACAAATAATGGTCACTTAGTCCCTAAAACCGTAAATCTAACATTTTTCAGTGAAATAGCAAGTTACCAAAAGTGGTGGTCACTATCGAAAAAGGTATTTTAAGTTTAAAGACAAAAAATAGTGGTCACTGGGTTTCTAAGTTAAAGACCAAGGTTAGTGACTTGACTTTTTTCCCTTTTTTATTCCCGGTCCAATATTAGTTCTCGAAGATCTTCGTTTCCGTGTAGAAGCAAACTCTCCAAATTGATGACCTCCTTCAGT